>JASBWR010000023.1:0-228224 GCA_030039265.1 Naganishia cerealis | reverse complement strand
ATAAACAGCAGGTGAGCATGGGAGCTAGTAATGTAGCGCGATCGTGTGCTAGACGACTGAAGCACGGCGACTTACTTATCGTTACCACAGCAGTCACTAGCACAGTCTTCAGCTCGAGACTTCTGGGAGATTCCAGGCACCTAAAGTCAACCAAAACCAGATCAGCGAATAGTTCCCAGTATAATGTTTCAGCTAATGGTATTTATATCGGACTCACGTTTCCGGTGTCACAGTCCCATTTAGGGAAAATACAGTAGTCCTTGCATTTTTTGCCAGGGGTAGGAGCAGGTTTGCAGTCAGTGACAGTTTTGGTAACAGTCACGGTGGGGCAGGCATTTCTTTTTTCCGCCCCATCCGGGGCTGGGGTGGCGTTGACACCTAAGGAGGCCACAGCGAGTGCGGAGATGATCATGGTGCTGAATCGCATAGTGGAGGACTTGTTACTGTAAGTCTGTTTGAAAGTGGTGAAGACGGTTGGTTGTGTTTGGCTTTGGATTGTGAATGATAGAGATGGGTCGGGATGAGTTTTCGAAAGGCCAAACTGGTGTGCTTATATACCTTTTCTTCCCTCAGTGCTCTCGATATTCTGCTCTTCTGGGGCGCTTATGGGGAGTGGGCCACTCGTGCACTCTTGATCACCGATATGCTACGTTCCCTGCGATGCATGTCAGCTGCACTCGGAGTGGAATCAGTAGATTTTGGAGCTAGACCCTGCACACCATGCTATTCCGCCTTTCATCGGCATTGGTCTCGCTTGTTCAGGCACCCTTGCGCCGGTCCTTCTTTCACTGCAATCACATCCGTTCTTTCTCGACACCTTCACTCCGCTCCACAAAGACGTCGATCACAAGGTTCCGGAATCGGTTGAGCGGACGTCGCAAGAACGAACGCTACCGAAGGAGAAGGAATGTGCAACATCCCGATGTAGTAACTCACTTCTGCTTGTTCTGTGGAAGGCAATTCAGGTTCCACGGTAGCAGGGCACCTCGCTTCCCTCCCAAGGAGCAACCTACTAGATTACGTATTCTCAGAAGTCAAAGGCTCTCGTCGGACATATCCCTACTTCCCTCGCTAGTCGATCGAGTCGAGTCTGATTCATACCGATTCTTCTGGAAGGTGGCCGACTTGTCGATCCCTGTTCTCTGCGGCCGACCAAACGAACTCCGGATGTGTAGATCTAACCATGATGTGAACCGCTACACCGTCATCAACGGCAGCCGCCAACCTGTTGAACAGCTGGTCAGCTTATTTCAAACCCAGAATGTACAACGATCAGAAGACGAACTCGTACCTAGGCAAGAGGTACTATACCGACATACAATGCTTGCAATGGGCTACGTTTTATCGTATAGTCGTACACGCATATTTTGGCGGACTAGCTCGGTGTATTTCGCTTGCAGTGCTCTACCTCTTCCTTCACTGTATAACAGTCGACACGCGATGGTTTCAGATAATCAGTCCGAGGTCCCTTGACATTTCCGCTGACAATCGGACTGGCAGTAATTCCTCGTGACAAACTCTCATGCTGCAAACATGCAGCGGCCGTCCGCTTTCGATACCAGAGTTCTATCACCCCAGTACCGCAAGCCACTCGGGATCATGCAAGTTCAGCCAGTGTTGTATTTGCCGGATCTGGATCAAGTTCGCTGGATGTAAGACTCTGATTAACAGATCCGTTAATGAATCATCTTCGCAAAGTTTCAGTTTCTTACTCGATCGGTACAACAAAAGTCTGCAAGTCTGGTTTTTTGTGCGATTAAGACGAGTAGAACAGTCGTACATGAGGTACATTTGGTACAACATCTAATCGTCTGCGTTGAACTCGTGACTTCTGTCTGGTATCTTACGCCGCAAGGAGATCTTGTATCTCTATACGACAAGAGGCTTAGGTATGTCGGGAACCAGGGTCGTTGTGATTACCGTCTATAAATAACGCTATGAGGATGTACTTCAATACCGTACAATAAAATAGGGTATAGCGAGAAATGGAAGATGACGCCCACAAAACGTCAGCATCTAGTCGCATCTAGTCTTCGTACCAGCGACTACAGCGCATGTAGCACTGAAAAGCCTGAGGTGTGCCGGCGAATGTACCCAGATGCCGGGGCTAGCAGTAATTTGAAGTGTCGGTGCCACCACGAAGCCTTGGCCGCCTTCATGATGGGGAGGTCACAGGTCTAGCGATCTCAGTGGCGCTCTCTCGAAATCGTTTGGTTCGCTCGCGAACCGGGAACGAGGACACGCGTACGTTTGTGAGCGGGCCTATGGTATAGCGATCTAAATCGTAACTTCTGAAAAAAGCTCGTAGAGCTCATCGAAATCTTGCACGAGTGTGGCTCGTCTCGCAAGATGTCTCTCATAATACTGGGGATCGCCCGAGTCGCGCGTCGTGCGCCGAAAGAATAAAGAAGAACACGGTCGCATTTTCCGAGATCCAAATATACTTCTCCCGCCCCCCCTCCCGCGTCTACGACGGCTTGCACGAAGAGTATGCGAGATGAGGCCAACGTCGTGTAGGAAAGCAATGTACTACAGGTGAAGGGGATAGAGAAGATATGATATGCTTTACAGCCGACTACGGGAGGTCACGCGCACTTTCAATTTACTAGCATTTGCTATCCCGCAAAGAAACTAAAGAAAGTACTGGCGGGAAAAATGATAGAGCGCGGCAGTAGATATCCGCGACCGAAGCGAACCAGTGAGCGTGACCACTTGTTTAACATACATATGCTGATTGGCATCTAGATCTTCCAAACGGGCTGCATCGAAATTACGCAGAGGTCGCATGTTCCCTTTTCTTTACGGGCGAAGCATCGGCTTGACGCTGCAGTCTTGTTGCCGACGCATATACTACACCATTTAATCCCTAGACTACCTCGATTGTTGTTGAGGCACCTGGAAGCTCGGTGAACATGTCACATTCTTAGACTCTCGCGCGACAGCAGTTCCGAACTTTGCTCCTCTAATGGCACCTTTTCGGTTCAGGGGATGTGGGGAACCGCTTGTAAAGAATTCAGAAGTCTTCAACCGCATACACTGCTCGCACGATACAGTACTAGTGCGTCAGCACGAGAAGCTGCAAGAGATCCCTTTCGTCTAGGGCGCTCGCAACTTGGCATAGATTTGGGGTTCAGCCTAGATACTAGAGTTCTTTTAGGAAGCAGATCTTTTCGAATATGTTCCGCTCGGCTCCGCTGCATTCACGACTGCTCCCTGCCTCTCTGCTTCTCGATTTATCACAGCGCTAACAAACACCAACAAGAGCAAGGACCCCCACACCCCCTGATTCATTACTTACACTGCCAATCGAATACAATCTGCTTGCGGTTTTCTGTTGCGTCAGATTCCAGTAAAGTTGAGTCAGATTCCAGTAAAGTTGAGTCGCACTGAAAGGAGTGACATCGACCTGGGCATCTCGAGGCGATCTGACCAAACGCATGACAGGTCATGTTTGAGGAACTCGGCGTATCTAACTACCGCCATTGTCGAGAGGACTTGCCCTTTCCCGTCCATCGCAGGAGTTCATCTGAAAGGACGTTGGATATTCCAAAGGGCGAAGCGTAGATAATGGTTGGACAACGATTGTCCGACCGGATCCGTCGGCATATAAAGATTGAACTTCGCTGCGCCGGGTTTGCTGTCTACAGCTGCCACTCTGCTCGGGTGAGGAACATTGACCAAGGTGTTGGAGACAAAGGCACTCGCGCCAATGGGCAGAGGGAACATGACCAACACAGTGGTGGCGAACACGGCCGGCCGCTCATCCGCGCGACAGCTGGCGCGACTACTGTACTAAGCGGAAGAGCGGCAAGGATTCGTCATCGTTTAGGCCGTCGATGATTGACGTCGATTGTCTTCCTTGGCTTTCCCTCACCTTTCTTTCTCACTACCAACAGTACTGTGGCGCCTCAGTAACCGTTTCACCACCGATATCACACCCAGTACCAGCGGCCTTTCGAAGGGTCAGCATGATTCGTCGCAGTTTGCCGTCCATAACCCGACAGATCGTGCAAACGCGGAATTACTCACCTTCACCTTCAGCTGTTCTTCAAGCGTTGCCAACAAGGCCTGGAGGTAAGCAATGACCTCCCAACTTCTTGATCTGTATATTGATGCATTTTCCGAAGGTCCGAGAATCTCCCGATCTTCTCGCCCAGATCGCCGTCCCAGTGGTTCATCCAAATCCGATCCTGAAGCTGACCCGAATCCTGCGTTTGGGCAACGTCCATATGAGCGACCGCAACAACCGTTCCAACCACCGTTTCCATTCATGGACAATCAGCCAGGATTTGGTGTCGGTGGGCCTTCGATGGCATCTCAAATACCCGTTCATATCCCAACAGATCCTAATGGAGTTTTGCGAGAGACGGACGGGGCTGTGAGTCTGCTAGCAAACAGTGCTCTGGTTATTGTTCGGTAGGTGGATACTCCTGGTGCCTCTTTTCCGTTAAGCTGACTTCTTTGCATATGAAGCCAACTGGAGATGCTCAACGTTTTCATGGGCTTTGAACAAGCCAACAGATACGCCATTTTGAATCCTCAGGGTGAACATGTGGGATAGTGAGTATGTTTCCCGTGCTGTGTGTGACCAGTACTCATTATTCTTCCGAAATTCAGCATGGCTGAAGAAGACCAAGGGTTCTTAGGAGTTATGACGCGGCAAGCGTTGCGGACCCATCGACCCTTCCGTTCTATCGTCATGGACAAGCATGGTACACCTGTTTTATGGGTGGGTATTCTTCTAGCTCAATCGAAGAGGCTGCATCTCATAAGGGATTCAATATAGATTCGACGACCTTTCGCGTTCATCAATAGCAAGATATTCGTTCATGCGGAGCAGGCGGAAACAGGGGAACACTCCAGATTGGTAGGGGAAGCTCAGCAGTGAGTGTGTTCACCATCAAAGTCACATCGTCAGAGGCTAACAGCAAGCATTCTGACAGAGAATGGCATCCATGGCGAAGAAGAGTAAGCACCTTTTCTTTGGCAAATTTGGAAACTATACTGAAGTTATGTGTCTATTCGTACAGTATAACATTTTCAAATAGTTAGTCCAGACTTACCGTGCGGTGGCTCGATATAATCGAGATTAAATAGATTCCTTCCTGCAGTCGCGAAGAAACCTTCAAGCAATTCGCACGCATTGATTCGGGATTCTGGGCTTGGGATTTCTGGCTCAAAGACGCTGATGATCGTATGTCGACCGCTTCAATTTCGTATCTCGCGAAATAAATCTTAACTTCGATTGACTTTAGGTATCATGGCTTCGATCAACCGTAACTTTACCGGCTTTGGTCGAGAACTTTTCACGGATACTGGTAGGCCTGCTTTGCGATATTTGGGCTACGGTACTGGAGAGTTGACTTTGTAACACTCCAGGCCAATACGTGATACGATTTGATGCTGTGGAGCAGGAATTAGCTCTGAACCAAGCTAGTAATCCAAAGAACCCGAATCAACCGCCAGCATCGCTAGTCATTCCTCCTTCCGCTACGGATCTGACTCTGGATGAACGAGCTATGGCTCTCGCCACCGCTGTTACGATTGACATTGACTACTTCAGCCGACACTCTGGTTCCGGCGGTATGGGTTTCCCATTCTTCATGTGGGGAGGCGGTGTCGGGGATGAATACAACCACGGTGCCAGTGACGGCGCTATCGGCGCCGGTGCAGGCATGCATGAGGGCATGCAGGAAGGCATGTACCCTGAGGAGGAGGTATACCCTGAGGAGGTCGGACCAGATGTTGGTTTCGGAGAGGAATTTGAAGATCCATTCTGAGACGACTTTCGACTTGGCAACAGCACGCAAAGATAAATGCATGGATACGATCTAGAAATACAGTGTTGCGACAACATTATAATACAGAAAATCAAATGACCAGCAAAAGCTCTCCTCACACTCGCGTTTACACTTCTTCGTCGCGGACCAGATACTAAAAGCATCACCAGCCATACCCGCTATACCCATAACCCATGGCACCTCCGTAAGCGTAAGGGTAAGACCCAATCCAAGGGGAGCTATACAAGCTAGACCACGGGCGGGAGTAGCTTCCGTAGCCGTAACGTGAGTAGGCGCCGTAGGGCGAAGCACCTAGAGCTGTACAAGGAGATAATCGTTATTATCTAACACAAATCACGTTGCACCAGGGACTGCCAGGATAGCCGTGTACTGACCTGCACCGTAAGCACCATAGGGGCTGTAGATTCCAAGGCTTCCTCCTAAGGCATGCATATAAGGCAAAGACATTGTTGCGTTGATAGCGGCTGATGGTCTGCGCAGCAGGATTCCAGGAGATTTGTGAAGCGAAACAGCTGTTTGCGATGATGACAGACGATAGATATGAGACGATATCAAGCGGCCTGAGACGAAGTTTGCGCAAATGTGTCTTGCTTATATCCTCGTCTAACGCTTCTCCTCCGGGACATTACCTCTGGTTGCCACATTAACAAAGTGCAAGGGTGGGCCCCTGCTTTGCCCCACATCCTAATTGTCTCCTTTGCCACTTCTCCCTATTGAATGGAGGGGTCAGGAGAAGCATATACCCGTTGCCAAAGGAATTCTCGGAGAGGCGAAAGTTCCTAACGTCTGAAGCGGTAAATCAGCAGAGCGTAACGCCCCAATGGGCCAGAGCAACACGCGGACTAGGCAGTGGTTTCACCTGTCTACAAGCGAATCGTCATTGCTTAGAAATCGCTCACGAAAGCGACCAAGAAGCAGTCTTATGGACCGTTTCAGAAGTGGTTTCACGTAACTGGAGAGATAACGGTGGCGAGCCGGCTTGCTGATTAAGCTATTCTCTTCGGGGCCGCACTGAGCCTGACTGAGCCTGGGCCGTTCGTGCGATCGGCGGGGATGTATAATCACTGTTCACTCATTAATTATGGTGCGAAGACCTATATAGACTTCTAAAACAGCTCTCTCTGGATCAGAAGCCTGCACAAGTGTCAGTCAGGGGCTTTGTGGCAAATATCATAGCAAAAAGCGAAAGCATACAAATAACGCCATCTTACGTGAAGCACCTTCGCGATGTCCAAGCATCATCCCGGTAAGTACATCTGTTGCTCAGCTCTCCTCTCTGCTTGTACTCACCTCTACCTGCCTACAGATCTGATTATGTGCCGTCGTCAACCCGGTATTGGTGAGTCGGGACTGCTGTTGTACTCGAGATGACCAATCTAACAGGAGCTAACCATGTTGCTTGCAAACAGCCATTGGCCGAATGTGTGAGAAATGCGACGGCAAATGGTATGTTCGTGGATCTTGTTAGAGCAAGCATATGCTGATCTGCAACCTCTTTTATCGTATCTCAGCCCAATATGCGATTCCTACGTGCGACCCATGACTACGGTACGAGTATGCGATGACTGTAGTTGTAAGTCGTCTTTGTCATATCCGATATGAGCCGGTGCTGATTGCTCAAATATTCTCATTTAGTCGGCACATACGCTGGTCGATGTATCGTATGTGGCGCGCCGGGCATCAGTAATGCATACTACTGCACGGAGTGTACCAGACTGGAGAAAGATCGTGATGGATGTCCGAAAATCGTTAACTTGGGTGCAAGCAGGTATGTGATACCACGACTGCTGGTTTTAATGACCATATTCTGATATTGTCTTTATTGGTGTAGAACGGATTCGCATTGGCAAAACAAGGCGGCAGGGTACGTTGAATCTCTTAGCCATTCTGCGAAAAGCAGTACAAGCTAAACTCAATCTCTTTCGACAGCTTCAAAAAGGGCTAATCTACGCCTTCACTGGACTTTAACGGAATCTGAGTTCACAAGTAATATCGGTGTATTTTGATCAGGACAGACTTGTTTGAAGGGTTGTACAATAGCACATGCATTTAAGTAATTCATAGACTCTTCGTGGCTTTCTCGTCTCGCTGAGCTCTTTCAAAAGCTTGTTTGGATACATTCGAAATGGATATACATCCCACACTTGAGTCGTTCAAGAGAACATGCCAGTTGTTCTCCCGTAAGATTCGTCGTCATACTACAATCTACGCAAGCTTGCTTCACCATCGCCCATTCGTCGGACGCCCCCTTCCACTCTCCCTATTACTGTTCCAATGCCCGGTGTTCCGCTGCTGATTCCCCCAGCCTCCCGAGTTTTGTCCCCATCGAGGTCCTCCTCGTTCTGCGTTCGCCGGCATCTGTGTGTGTTTTGGTGATTCTCGATATAGGAGAACAGGTTGCGTCCGCGTGCGTTGAAGCCCGCCAGCATCATCGGCTCGGTGTGCTCTAGCACCCCAGCCTGCATCAGCTGGTGGTGGGCGAATATCGGGTCTCGGTCGCGCAAATCCTGGTGCAGCAGGCGGTACTCCGCCCAGTTCGACCGGCCGTGGTACCCGCGGCGGCCTAAGATCACCCAAACCACCACCTGATCGAACGCCATCTTTCGTTTTTGGCGGGACAAGCTCGAAGCTGAGATCCCCTCCGTCAAATCCCGTACCCTTGGTCCATTCGTTGTCGGCAAGCGATTTAATTTCCAACACAAGTTTGTTGCGACCGTTCTCCCAAGCTACTTTTTCTTGTGATACGAGAGATTCCACAATGCCCTCCGGTACGAATTCAACCGTTAAAGGCGCTCCGTGATCCACTGGGAAGACTTGACCCTGGATTTTTGATGCGGCAGATATCGCTATTTCGACTGTTTTGAACTGGGAAATAAAATTGCGAGAACAGATCAGTTGAAGAACTGTGTGCAGTGCTCAGCTTGACTTACGATACAATAACAATGACTCTTTACTCCGTCCAACCAAACACCTCCGGCGAGCCCTGCGTTCTCCTCCAACACATCGTCTTCTTGCACGGATTCCGATGTACCTTGCTCGATAAGCCAAGCTTTGAGGTCCGGCGTGAGAAGCGGCCTCTTCAAATTGGAAATATACAACGCACGAGTCGCTTGGTAAAGGACGTGCGACAGGTTATCAGGGAGAGGGTATGTAGGTTTTTTGCTAGGTGCCGGAGCAGCAGAAGTGAGAGGTGCAGATGGCTGCTCGATGGGTGTGTCCGTCGGTAAATCTTGGGTCTCGTTTGCAGGCGATAATCGACTTCGTTTTCCATCTCTATCTTCTTCCTCGTCAGAGGATCGTTTCCTTTTGTCTGCGGCGCCCAGCTTGCGGTTCTCATCCACATCAGCCGCTTTGTCCGACTCCTCTGCTACTGGAGCCACGGGCGTTTCGGTTGGAGCTGCTTGAGCTTTAGCAGCTTCTACGGCAACCTGTCCTTCCTCTTTAATTTCTGCTGTTGCCTGTTGCTGCCACTCGGTTTGCGTTTGTTCAGAGGCACCGCCAGCCTCGATTCTCTCCTGCCTTCCTGCTTCCTCCGCAACTTTCATCTTCTCTGTCAAATCTCCATCTGCATCACCTAGGATCTGCTCATCTTTCTCGTCTTTCGTAATTGCAGTTGTAGGATCATCTTTGGCTTCCTTTATTTCATTACTCTCTGCGATGTCCGTGGCAGGGTGGTCGGAGTGATTTGAGGTGTCGGGGTCTTCAGTCGGAACCGCATGACCCTCTGACGATACATGCTTTCCTTCCTGCTCTTTGCCAAAATCTATGTCCTTGGCACTGTCAGCCGGCTCCTCGGCCAACTTCTTTTCCTCTCCTTTTCTAGGTTCCTCGCCATTACTGGATTCGTGGGATTCAGATTCGAGCGCTTGCTGAAGCTTTTCGATATAATCTTTCTTGAGTTTCAAGCCTTTGACATCAACACCTTTGCTCTGTAGCTCTTCCTTCAGCTCTATATGCATGCAACAAGTAAGACAGAGGGCAGTAGAATCAAGATTGCGCGAGAGCTACTTACGTGCGACGGTCCTGCTGGCCAGGTCAATCATTCTGAGTTTTCTTCGGTTCCCTTCGCGATCTGATGGACAAGCAGTCTTAATTGTTCGGCAGTAGCTCTCAGCAATTAGGGATCAAGTACCAGAACGACTCGAAGAAAGGGACCGGGCTCGCATGATGAATCACGCTTACACTGACTAAGCGTACTCGCGGAACCGAAGCGGTTCTGAGGGAAGCGCCGATCAACATGTTGCTTCTATTCTTCAACTAGCAGGTGACACGACAGGAGATACATATATTTCACCTGTAGCTCCGGTAACATACGACTGACACTATGCAGCCAGGGCTTCGTGAATGAGATCAATCGTGTGATATCATGAAACCCTCAACCGATGCATGATTCGTCGGCCCTCGCAACTCTGGAAGGAAAAGTAGATCTCGGGAGCGAGCAAGGACAGGTTTCCGTTCATCAGCAACGTTTAGGAAGGATATTTCAATAGCAACGAATTTCAATCTCTTGCAGAACACGTCAGAAATGTATCGATCCCCGGGGCCCATAGTGGAGGAAGGTAGTACAGATGGCGACGATGTGTATTGTCTTTGCCAACAGCCGGAGGACGGAAAGACTATGATTCAATGCGATGGTTGTGACGAATGGTATGTCGGTGTCGCTATCGCCCTTGCCATCATCACCTATTAAAGGCCCGTTCTTCCAGGTATCATCTCTCATGTGTCAAGCTTAGACAGGTGCAGGTGGAATTGCTCGGTAAGTGGAAAGTCGTTATGCGATAGGATGTGCAAGAGGAGAATTCTGTGATCTGGCATCGTGTAGATGGCACTAGCTGGGGTACAACGTGATGGCGTTTGATCGTCGCAAGGGTAGAGACGGATTGTTCTCGCATATAGACCACTTGTGAAGCTTGCTCCTTGCCTCATGCTCTCGATGGAAAAACACCATTTTATGGTTTACAATGCCTGTGAAGCTACAGTCCCCCTTTGTGGAGGGCGCTCTGCACCTGAGGTGGCATTTTCGAAGTCGCATGATTGGGATTGATCTTAGATTTGAAGTCCCGAATACATCCACCTTGTGACATGCGCTGATTCTACGTTGCGTCACCCCGGATGTTTTGGAAATTTTACAGATCAGTACATATGCCCCGTTTGTGTGAAGACTTCTGAAGGCAGACTCCAATCGACACGCAAAACAGACCTACCTCCGCCTGTTTGCAGCCGAACACGAACGGTCGTTACGGCTACCTCGAGATTTGACCAAGAAGCGGTGATGCTGCCAACTTCAACGTCGCCCTTCCCTTCATTCATGCTCTCAGAGGAAAGGTCGCCTTCCCCGTCACCGCCACGCCTTGCCCCATCGCCTCTGCCTGCTGCTATATCGCCATCACCGTCACCACCGGCCAGAGCTGGTTGGCTATCGCCACCTGCGCCACCATCACAACGTCCTTTGACACTCCGCTTGACGTCTCCTCAAGTATCAGCTTCAAGTTCGAAGCGTAAACGCAGTAAAGTGAATGAGAGGACATTGCAATACGAACGGCCGGGAACATTGGAACAGGATTCGCAATGGCAAGGCTATATGAATGCGCAAAGTGACGCGGATATGACAGAAGGTTTGAGCAAAACTCCAGGAAGAGCCCCATCGAAGAAGCGCAAAAATCTTAGTGAAATGAACGATCAGTCGAATAGAGTCCGAATAAAACCAGTTCAACACGACGAGAACATGATGATAGACCACCTCGAACCTGTCTCTCGAGAGAGGGATGGGTTGGAAGCCAAAGATCACGGCAAAAGACGTACTACTGGTGAAGGCAACGAGCATATAAGGGAGCCTGATTCCGTCGCCCAAGCTGTCAGAGTCGACTTCAGACCATCGTCGCGTCCTCGACCTGTCAAAACAAGACGAAAGGAGCAAGACGGTAATCTCGACCGCGCTCACGATTATGGAAGAAGGTCGGCAGGTAGTGACAACAAAGATACTACAGTACGCATCTTGCTTCTTTAAGTTCATCCCCGCGCCCTTTTTGTCTGTCCTAATTCATTACTGGTACTGCAGGGAGATGAAGATGTGCTTATGAGGGTCTCGAGGCGAAAACCATTGGTCTCGCCCAAAGCGTCTGCAGCAAAAGTTAAACGGCCACCTGCGAAATCAAAACATCGTCCGACCGTTGGAAATAAAGCGTCAGCTACTGCTGTTGCCACAACGTCGATAGCGGATGATCTCGAGGCTCAAAGGACTGCTCCTGTCCCAGGTCCTACCGAGAATGCCGTTCGCGGACATTGTCTTGGAAAGCTGGAGAACGCATTCATCAACGTTTTTCTTACCTTTTTCAGGGCATTGTTACAGAATGGACAGAGCGGAGATAACATGGCAATCAATGGAATAGTCCCACTTCGAAATTCTAATCGCGAGGATAGCGGTGACGGAGATTTGATGGAAGTCGACCCTCCGATACGAATAACGGAGCCGATTGTACTTGACCACGACGACGTTCCGCAGACGAATGCAGCAGTCCTGGGCGACTCTTGTGCAGATCCCTTGGAGCCGACCGATTCCGGCGGAACTAACCCGGTTTCATCTAGTATTGAAATCGTAAACGCCTCACAGCAATCTGTCGAGCACACTGGGAACGGAAATGCTAGTCAACCGCTCAACACAGCGGTATATGTCAACACCAAAGACGGCACGATTGATGAACCGAGAATTATCGATGATGCACTGACATACGCCCAGGAGGTCGAGGCCGCTTTATTCAACAAACTCAAGCAATTTTCGCGGGAAAAGCGCCTTTGGCTACCAGGGTTTGCTTACAAGTTTGTATTCTCTGCTCACGACTTACGAATAGTATCTCATGAAATCTCTCTTACTTCAGACAACAATACACCCTTATCCTCTCGAGTCTCGAAGGGGACTTGCGGCCTGATCTGAGAGAGGGATTCGCCACGCGGAGAGTCAGTCCAACTGAAGTTGCTAGTATGACATTTCGAGATTTGGCATCACTTGAGCGTTTGAAGGAAATGCAGATGTATGAAGAAGAAGCTCTCAAGTCGCTCGTGCGGATCGATGATGGTCGACCGGCCAAAGCTGTCAAAGACGGGGCCGATAATGGCAATGAAACAACGCAAGAAGTCTCTATCCCTCGAGCGATTCACTTGGATATGATCGTTGTTGACGTAGACGAGAATGAATCCACCTCGATTGGCCAACAAGAAATCAGGACCCAGGCTGACCATCCGCATAGTAATGGATCGAAGCGTTCGCACGATCAGAGTTTACTG
The DNA here is from genome assembly GCA_030039265.1 of Naganishia cerealis. Classification (NCBI taxonomy): domain Eukaryota; kingdom Fungi; phylum Basidiomycota; class Tremellomycetes; order Filobasidiales; family Filobasidiaceae; genus Naganishia; species Naganishia cerealis. Next base: position 215,142 of record JASBWR010000023.1, on the reverse strand, counting down.
GACCCGACATCAATTACTCATTCGGCGAGGTCAAACGTAACAGAAAGCGTGATTGATCCTGACATGCCGCGCTGGGCAGATACATGCACACCATCTCCGCATTCGCCAACCTCTCCGGGAGTAGATGATGTGCTGGAAGAATACATACAAAAGTACTATGACAATAACGACGGAGCCTTATGGGCTTCCACTTCGAGCAAACAAAGTGCGAGATTTTTAACGGAGAATGAATTCAAACGAACTCGGAAAATCTGGCAAGGCGAGGTTAGTAAATCGCTCACTATCCATCTCAAGCATAGGCTGATTGAGCGCTTCCTCAGATTTATAACCCAGCCGATGAGGGGCATCCTCGAACCAAAGTGTATGCGCGGCAAGCGGGAGGTCCGGATTACAGCCTGTACCCAGGTGTCTGGTCTTTGATCTTTCCGTCAGAAACGCTAAACCTAGTTGGACGAGTAACAACGGACGCCTCGGTGAAATATATCACGCAGAATCTAGTGATGGTCCATAGGGAACTTATAATGGTCGCCTTCTCGCCGGCGGGAGATGACGAAAAATCGAAAGCGGACTTCGAGTCGTTGGTCGATTTTCACCACAGTAGAGAGTGAGTCTTTCCGCGGATGCTGTTTCGACATGAGCTGAGCAATTTTACTTACCACGTTGCTTTAGCCGACACGGAAGGATCATGCCTTGGAGCGGTATCGAACCTGTGCCTCCGGGTGCTTCCAAGGAGATGTACCTTGTGCCCCTCAAACCTGACGAAACGTTCGACTTTTTGGATCTCATGCCGGAAAGTGTTTTACCGAAGACTCGAAGGGAGAACTTCCTTCTCGGTATCTTCTTGATTGCTAAAACGGGTAATCATTTATTCCCACCCGAAGTTCTTCAAAACCATGGATCTATCCTGCCGGTTACGACGTCATCTGTTGAAGGAAATGCCGACACGAATGGTAACCCTGCATCCTCGCGACCTAGCGTCACCCCTTCTTCGGTCAATGTCGACGCCAGTCAAACACAACAGTTGAACGGGACGAACGATGTTCCTGCTCCGCCAATAGCGTCAGGTCCACCTCCACCTCCTTAACTTGCAGCCTTTTGTATCTTAGTAGTTACGAACCGCACATCGCCTCGAAATCCATTCAGTAGCCTAAACTGCAAGCTTTCGTGACTGGACCTCGCCAGATATCAGTGTTTCTCAACACTCTTAATAGAGTAGCCCTAGATGAATTCGGGAAGCAGGTGCCAACATATATAAAGTTAGGGAACGGACTGTTGGATTGATCACTACTCGGTATTGGTACTAGTTTCGCCCATGTGACTTGTCAATATGTTCATGACAGCCATTCATATGTTCAACGTGTGAAGTTTGTCGGGAAGCGTGATATCTAGCGTAGCTGTGTCACTGGTACTGCCTTGAATTTTGTGCGACCTTCGCCATCCCGTTTGTTTCTTCTTTCCTTGCGATATGCGGAATCAAATGATGAAACGCCTTCAATCAATAGGGGGCCAGAGCTTCTCTCGGCTTTCTCTAGTCAGCCAACCAGCCAGTGACTAGCTCACCACTCTAAGCTATCATGAATAGGTCTCCTCTAGCAGCTCCTCTCGCACATCCTCGGAGCAATCGGTCCGACGATCTTGAGCTCGTTGTTCCCGATGATCAGCGCATGCATACAACATGTCAGCCGAAGCCAAAGGTATGAGCGACGGGGACGGATTTTGGGGAGGATCAACTGGACACACATCACATTCAAGTAAAGATCGATGTCCAGCTAAAGCCGCCCCTGTGTGGTTCCACGGAAGTGTAAAAAGGGAAGACTGCTTTGCTGGCTGATCGGCCACAAGGAGGAACCAAGGACTGCGCAAGGATGTCTTGATGCCTTTCACAGGGGGGCCTTTGTGCAGATCAGCAGGTCCAGAGACAAGATTTTCCCACATGACAGCCCACCCGATGCTGATCGCTGAGGTGATGGCTGAAGATTCAGTCCGTTTCACGGTTCTCGACGGAGAGTTAAGCATCAATATGAAGTAACGGTTGCCCTTTTTGACCGCATGAGGGGAAGGAGTGTCGAAGGAGCTATCGATAGCGCATCACCAGACAGGAAGACCAATTTCATCCTTCAAGTAACATATTCGTACAGACCTCACGTACACGCTGCCCTGCTAGAGCAAGATGTACGCATACACAGCCCTAAACTCGGAAAGTCACAACTTCCACATCAATACCCGGGACAAGGCCAAGCGTAGTTTCTCCCAAACTTCATCAATCGCTCAGCAACACTCATCTCTGACACCACCCATCACGTGTGCTAATTCTCGAGCATCCGCCTCTTCGTCCGGCTATTCTCTCAGTATACACAATGAGATGGCTTCGTTACCTCACGTTGGCTCCTCCTCTGTATCTGTGCGGTCACAAACATCACAGCCGCTTGACACAAGTGAACATATTTCCACAGGTTGGGTAGCTACGCGATACCAGTCAGAAGACTACGAGGGCGAGATATATTCTCACGATTTGGCAAATCAGTACTTTGCTCTTGCCCATATTCCGGGTCACAACGTGAATGGAGGAACTCCACATACCAGCGAGCAAAGGATAATGAGCCGAGTGGGACATTATCCTTTGCCTTGCGATGACCAGGAACAACAAGTAAGTCGAGTCACTGCTTCATGTTTGTACCTCATCGATTCACATGAATTTCCTGACCCTGACACGTTGCTTTGGAGTTCTTCTAGAGACTAGACTTCCAGGTATGGTTCAGTCTGCAATTCTTTCACCTGTATCGACTTACCAAGATGGTCTCCTAACTCCCGATCTTAGCACCAGATGCTTCGCTTGTGTAAGTAGGAATCCATATAATCTTCCTCTGACTTACCTTCCTGACCAGAGAATGGATTTTTCCTTGTCTGCTGCACAGATTTCGGATGTAAGGAGATGTGACAGTCCGATGGCGCTTGAACTTCACATAACTCGTATTTTGTTCGAGAGTGTAGCTTTAACGTACGGAATTCCCCATAATCTTATCGGTACACGGTATTCAGCAGTGGAGCAATCAGTAAAACGAGCTCTGGACATTGGTACTGTAGGTGCCTTCGAACCGTTTTCAAAGAGACGATCATTAATGCAGCTTGTTTTTGATCTTCATACAAACAGGGGACAGGCATGTAGGTGTTTACTCCAGGTGCCGTATATATGAGTTCCAGACTAACAAACGGGGAAACGATATAGTTGGGCAACTGAACTAGCCGAGCATTTTCCACAGTACGTCAACACTTCAGCTTTGCTCGGGCTCAAGGTCGAATCTTCTCAACCGAGTTCTCGCGAACTTACTTTTGCCTATCCTCAGCTCTGAAGTGATTGGGTAGGTATATAAAGAATGGGTAACGGAGGTATCGGGGTCACTAATCGCTGCCCCTTTTACCATCACAGCGTAGACATAGTCCCAATCCAAGCTCGGTCAGTCGTGTTTCAGTTCCATAAATGTGGTCTGGCTAAACGACTTATTCTGGAATGCTTGCCCCACGTGTATCTTGCCGTGCACCTTTGTAGCCAAGTACCAGTCAACTGTTCGTGAGTACAGGTCGAGATCATCCCGATTCCTGGCGGAGCGGTGATATTAAGCACTTCCGGTTTTTCCTTTCGAAATTGCCAGTTTCGAAGTGTGAGTACATCATAAGTTCAACCCCATTCATGATTTGAAAAGATGCTTAGGGTAAAATTCTGAATTGGATACTACAGGTATGATGTCAATGACGGCTTACCGTATCCAGATGCGACATTCGACCTGTGTCATATTCGGTTCGCGCGTTTGGGGGTAAGGTCCCCAGCTTTTATACATGACCGGGTTCCTGTCGGCGGGGTACTGACTATGCGACTCTCTAGATCCGCCACTTTGCCAATTTACTGGCGGAAATCTCGAGAGTATTGAAAAGAGGCGGAACTCTCATTATACTGGACCACACATTCCCGATGGATATCTCCCTTATGTCGCAGACGAATAGACCAGACGGGACTTTAGGCACTATTTGCCCCGGGCTGAAAGCGTTCCAGGATGCAGTGACATGGTCTTTGGCGCAAGGTTCCTCCGCTGCCAATGGGCGCGGGTATGGTAACACAAGCAATGATTCTCCATTGATGGATGTTGGTCAGATAGCTGGGCTGGTCGCATATACCTCTCGAATGACTGATGCGAAGGCTTGTGAAATAAGAATACCTTTGGGAAGGAGGAAAAGCGGTAAGTACACTACAAGAGTTTGTCGAAACATATCCTTGGTGAAAACGCGTAACCGTTCTATCCATCCCTTGGCTCTCACTCGGTGATCTCTTGTCGCTTCCAGATGGCCATGACCGGACGGTGGCTCAGATGGCGATGCAGAACACACTAGCCTTGGCTATCGCGCTGAAACCGATGGTGACGAGTCAGGGTGAATACTCAAGCCAGGAATTCGAATCTTTCCGTAAGTCCCTTGATCGGTTTCAACTCCTTCTTGACTGATGGATCTGAAACTGGCGTTGCGTTGTGAGCAGGTTCCGCCACGATGGAGGATCTATCAAGATCTTTACCCCTGCAATTACAGTCAGTCCAGTCCCAGACGGAAAAGATGTCGCCATACCGACTAAACATTGCCCTTGACTTACAGCTACTACCTGGTCACTGCTTGGAAAGCATGACGTGGCTGAATGGGGAAAACCCTGTCGGTAACCTACGGTCATCCCATGCACTCGCCCTGGCACCCTTTCGAGGATTAGAAGCCATCTACCGTAGATCTACTTGAGCGGAAGAACGGACACGTAATCTCGAGCTATCAAAAACTATGAAAATATAATCGCGATCCTGGAGAAATGGTTTACTAAGGCCCTATACAACTCTAGATCAACAGAAGTCAGGTACAGCTGACTGATATCTATCCCTACAATGCTATGTATCATCTAGGGCCAGTAATTCCGACTCTATTTGCTGTCGGCGAGATTTCCAGGCTTCCACCTCGGCTCGCCGGAGCGAATCAGACTCTACAATATGTAGGTTCAGCGTAAATTTCAGGTTTCGATACTTGGTAAATAAATAGGACCCACATACCTATTATTTTAAGGGAGTGCACAAGGTATAACGCAGTAATTTCTCTTGAATATCTGATTGCTGCGAAATGTAATTTCTTGATCGTCCCTGTTTCCCAAAGCTTTAGTAACATACCAATGGATGCAAAGACCGGGACATCAGCCGTGCAACTCACCTGATACAGCTACTACACGAGGTACAACCGACTGCCCTGCGATGGTGTTCACGAAGGAAAGGCCTGTCCACGCTGTACGAACATGTTCCCGTGCCACTCGAATAATGCATAGTGACGTCGTGGGGGAGTAATATTTGACTGCATAACCATGAGCGATCATCAATATAGCTCATTATCGGTGTAACAGATTTCATCAATTCTGACTCACCTTGCAAACTACTGGCAACTTTTCCCCAACCTACATCTCCACAGACGTCCATCACGCTGTCCCTCAAGGCTTGCCATATCTGGTTGTTCTGCACGACAGCCCCTGGAGTGTTCGCTGTTGCGTTTGCAGGTTTTACGTGACCAGATGAAAGAATGATTGGCTTTGATGGCGTTAGAAAGGGCGGGACGAGAGCGGATGAAGCAGAAGTATAGAATGAGAGCGGTAGTAGTGTCGGGTCGTCTGGGTCTTCTGGATCGTCGTTCGCCGACTGTACCGCGTTCTTGCTGTCACCCTTCTCATCGTCCGCGTCCAATCCGTCTATGTGAACTCCTGGAGATGCGCTAGAGGGAGCGTCAACGCCTGTGAGATTGGACGCATATTGGCCGGGAAAGAGAAGCTCAACCAGGAGCCATCTGTTCTACTTCTTGAGAGTTTGGATGAGCGACCGTGGCAGATAGCGATACGGGATTAGCGCACCTTGAATCTGACCATACCGAATGGGTTCCCGGTTCGATAGTACCTGGAAAGATAGCTGGATGAATGAATGAATCAAGATACAAGGATCATTGATTAGCATATCTGCATGATGACGATTGACCGCTGAACTGGATGCTCCCGATCGCTCTGAATTTTGAAACCTCGACATTGTAAACAAGCTAAGCGCGACATCTCCCGGCCGTTTCACAAAGGCGCACCGGCTGCGACAGGAAACACCGCGGAAAAGAAAGCTTTAGCGGACCAATCCGAACTTGCGCCAGCGTGAGAATTCCCACCGGACGCCTGGCACTGTCCGCAAACCACGGCGCATCCTGCTGATTCCATCCATGCCATCGCTCGAGCCATCGACACCGACCAACGCTCTGCACGCCGCTGCGGCAACCAGCAGCTGTTCCTCACCCTTCCTACATATCGTGCCGTGGCATATCTCTCGTCTCCGCAGCTTCTCCTTGGAAGCTCGAGGTCGTCATCCAGTACTCCCCACTTCTTTTTTCCATTCTACGAGAAACCACCAAAATGACGCTCGTCACTCGATCCGTCCAGCGATTGGCAAAGCGAGAGGCTACTAGGGCTTCCAAGAACGCCCGAGCCAACGTTGCTTTGCTCAGCACCGCTGCCAAGCAGGCTCCTGCTTTGTTGAGGAACGCCCAACCCGCCAGGGCTGCCGTTACCTTGCCTTCCCGAGTCCAGGAGGGTGAGTTTTCTCTCCTTTTTTTCGCTGGCATGATTTGGGCATTCGAAGGGGATGCGCGTTCTTGGGAAGGAGGCCAGGAGGCCATACGAAGGACGTCGTATACACGGGGAATGGAAGGGTTTTGGAAAGACAGTCATTTTGTCTGAAAGGAGCAGGTTCTGGTGTAAAATTTGCTTCACGAATGCTAATTTCATACCTGTCAATACAGCCAAGCGAACCTACGCCACCCCCTCCAACTTGGCCGTTGGTCACATCAAGACCGTCATCGGTGCCGTCGTCGATGTTCAGTTCGACACCACCGACTTGCCTCCCATTTTGAACGCCCTCGACATTCAATTTGAAGGTACACAGAAGGCCCCCGAAGGTGGTCGACTCGTCCTCGAAGTTTCTCAGCACTTGGGTGAGAACACTTGTCGATGTATCGCCATGGAAGGTACCGATGGTCTCGTCCGAGGTCAAAAGGTCATTGACACCGGTGCCCCCATCTCCATTCCCGTCGGTCCCAAGACCCTCGGTCGAATCATGAACGTCATTGGTCAGCCTATTGACGAGCGAGGTCCCATCGAAGGTGTTAAGCTCGCCCCCATCCACGCCGATGCCCCCGCCTTCATTGAACAGTCCACCACTGCCGAAGTTTTGGAGACTGGTATCAAGGTCGTCGACTTGTTGGCCCCTTACGCCCGAGGTGGTAAGATTGGATTGTTCGGTGGTGCCGGTGTCGGTAAGACCGTCTTGATTCAAGAATTGATCAACAACATCGCCAAGGCCCACGGTGGTTACTCCGTCTTCACCGGTGTCGGTGAGCGAACTCGAGAGGGTAACGATTTGTACCACGAAGTGAGTCGCGGTCGCGGATTTTTGAACTTCGAAAAAGTAGCTGACGGATATACTCTGCACAGATGAGGGAAACCGGTGTTATCAACCTCGAAGGTGACTCCAAGGTCGCCTTGGTCTTCGGTCAGATGAACGAACCCCCTGGAGCTCGAGCCCGAGTTGCCTTGACCGGTTTGACCATCGCCGAATACTTCCGAGACGAAGAAGGTCAGGATGTGTTGTTGTTCATTGACAACATTTTCCGATTCACCCAGGCCGGTTCCGAAGTGTCCGCCTTGCTCGGTCGAATTCCTTCCGCTGTCGGTTACCAGCCCACCCTTTCCACCGATATGGGTACCATGCAGGAACGAATTACCACCACCAAGAAGGGATCCATCACCTCCGTCCAGGCCGTCTACGTGCCCGCCGATGATTTGACCGATCCTGCTCCTGCCACCACCTTCGCCCATTTGGACGCCACCACTGTGTTGTCCCGAGGTATCGCCGAGTTGGGTATTTACCCCGCTGTTGACCCCTTGGACTCCAAGTCCCGAATGTTGGACCCCCGAATTGTCGGTCGAGAACACTACGACATCGCCACCCGAACCCAGCAAATCTTGCAGAACTACAAGTCCTTGCAGGATATCATCGCCATTTTGGGTATGGACGAATTGTCTGAAGAAGACAAGCTTACCGTCGAGCGAGCCCGAAAGATCCAGCGATTCATGTCGCAACCTTTCGCCGTCGCCCAGGTCTTCACTGGTATCGAGGGTCGATTGGTCTCCTTGAAGGACACCATCCAAGCGTTCAAGGAAATCTTGAACGGTGATCACGATGCTTTGCCCGAAAACGCTTTCTACAGTGAGTCATTAACATACCAAGATTCGCAGTCCCGTCTCTGATCGTTCTTTTCTTTCTCAGTGGTCGGTGGTATCGATGACGTCAAGGCCAAGGCCGCTCAGCTCGCCAAGGAGTTGGGTGCCTAAACAGCGTAACTGTATTCTCGAACCTTGTGGCAACGCATAGCGAATTACATTAGACACCGCTTAATAGAGGGATCGCAATTTTGCAATCTCGGTTGCTAGATGGACGTTGTGTCTCGCCTTGAGGTACGGGCGATCATTTGTGCTTTGTAGAAATGAAAAAGACTGGGGAAAATGAATACATAAAAGAATCGAACAAAGTTCACTCCTGTCCAGTTCTTATGCCTGAACATTGCGCCCTCAGCATCTAGCTAAGGACGACTGAGCTTTGTGAGAGCAGATGTCTGAAATGATAGGTCAGGGCGCCGAGCTTCTATCGACAGCTTTCTCGATGAATTGAGGCTACATCCTCGTCGCACGCTCATTTAATTACAATAGCCCATGTCGATTGATATGCTGAACTCATGCTGACAGCATGTTGGTGCGGCGGCAGACTAGATCCGTCATTTATCACGTATGTTCAAGTACTTTCCACCTGAGCAACTCGATCGGCCCCTAACAGCTCCCCTATCGTGTTTCGACCGGAAAAAGCGCATGGAGGATGCTTCTCTAGCGCGAACAAACTTCGAACTTTTCGATCGAGGCCAGCTTCGTGAGCTCACAGGCCTACCGAATCTATTCACGCAAGCTATAACCAATGCTCCTGTATGATATCTTCTGCCTCTGCTGGAGGATTAGTAGCAGAGAGTTCGAACAGTAGAGCTTGGCTTGAGTAGGCAAGGAGTCCTCGATTTCGTCCAGATATCGCTTCAAGCTCGGTCTGTGTACTGGTAAGTCCGCCTTCTTGCCCACCTTTCCACCACTTCCTCCTTTTCTTCCTATGATGTTCTACAATTATCTACATTGTCTCACTCTTGAGAATGGCGACAACCTATCTATCAAAATTTAATCTGATCTTTCCGCTCCGCAATCTGTTGAATCGTGATGAGGAAAGGGAATTTACTGACGTAATTTCTGTCTTCTTTCTCTAAGATAGAACTTAGTCTCATCGATTCAATCCGATCATGAATTTCTATAAGCAGGCTGCTACGGCGATTGATCATCTAGACACCAAGCAAGGCTCGGTCAAAGGTTCAATCGCTGCTGCAGGCCTCGGTAGCGGTGCTAACGGCAAAGAGGGCAAAAGGGTGCTTGCCTGTATGCCATATCAATTTGTATTTATGTTTATAATACTAGAGGTAGCTAATATTATCAATACCTGTGAACCGCGTTTCTATCAGTGGTTATCGAGTCACTGAAATGTAAGCTGCAGACGTTCAAAGAACTTGAGGAAGAAAGTTGTTGAGCCGTTCGAGTCAATAGACAGATCTATCTTGCAGCCTCTCAGCGACTCTTTAAAACTCCTTCAAGTCGAGAAAAAGATCTTTCCCCAGAAGGTACCTACCGGAGCACCGTCTTCAAAGAACCTCTTACTTGTTCTGCTGCATGACCTATTGTTCAGCAAGGATGCCAAGATTCAGGCAAGTGATAAATGGCCGCCAAAAGTGGCCGTCATGCGACATGCTACTAGGTTGAAAGCAGAACTCGTCAAGCTTCAGATCAAGAAAGGTCTAACCAACAAGGAGTCTTTCGAGATGGAAGGTGGCAATATTGCTGGTACGGTACCACCAGCCTTTCGGTTGTCTCCAGATGTCGCTAATTATATCTGCACTGTCGCTCAGCCATGATTCCACGGTACGTGCGGAGTAACAGCAACGTTATTCAACAAGATACCCTTATCGAGCACCTTACGAGCGGACCCAAGCCGTTCAAAATGATTGAAACTCCAACATACCCTCCGCCCCCAAATACGTTCTTTCGTGATCCGCACTTGGACGAGCTTTTGGTCTTTCCGCCTTCCACCAAGTTTGATCAGAACCCGGACTACGCGAATGGTGGTATCATCTTGCAAGACAAGGCATCATGTTTCCCTGCCAAGGTGCTTATGCATGACTGGGACGGTACAGGGGAAGAAGAGATTATCGATGGGACGTAAGTTGATACCGCGGCATTAGCGCTTTCTGTTATTGAATCATTTCGTATTCAGAGCAGCACCTGGAAACAAGACTTCCTTCATATCAGCTCTAATGGGAAACGAAGGCAAAGTGCGTTGGAATGCGGATTTCTTTATTGTCCGTACTGACCAGACTCATCTCTAGGTTTACGCTTTCGAAAGGTCACATCAACGTTTTAAGACGCTAGAAAAGATGCTGGGAAGAGCGAGTTGCAAAAATGTTGCAGCAAAACGAGCAGACTTCTTGGAAACTAAACCAGCTGACTTCGCAAAAGTCACACGCATGTGGGTTGCTATTCCGCTTGAGATTCTACTTCAACGCTGAAATATGTACCGTTCTATATCTCAGTCTGCTAGACCCGAGTTGCTCAGGGTCTGGTATTGTCAATCGACTCGACTATCTATTAGAAGACGGTGAGTCCACTTACCTTAATCAACGGAAAAGAATCGCATTGACGTGTCCTTTTCAAAGCGGAACCGGAAGATGACGATGTTAAAGCAGAACGACTGGACAAGTTGGCTAGTTTCCAACTGCAAATGATCCGTCATGCTATGAAATGTGCGTCATTGACGGTTCACATCTTGACGTTGGATATATCTCGTTGATCAAGAAATCGACCATCGTCTACAGTTCCTGCTGCAACGCGTATAGTCTATTCGACGTGCTCCGTTCACAAGGAGGAGGACGAGGAAGTCGTCATGCACGCTCTGGAGTGCCCCGAAGCCAGAGATCACGGATGGGAACTCGCACCTAGATCGGAAGTTTTGCCTTCTTGGGACAGAAGGGGGCTTCCAGACCATCTCCATGGGGACCAAGGTGAGTTGGTTTGCCGCCAGATCGATGCACACAGTGCTCATTTTGCCCTTTCTGTGCACAAGTGCTCGCGGACGGCGTGATTCGATGTATACCTGGAGAGGACCACACAAACGGGTTTTTCGTGAGCTGCTTCATCAAGAGGGATTCCCGAAGTGCCAGCCACCAGAAGCGAAAGCGTCCGACAGAAGGAAGCGCTGAGAACGCGGATTTGCTCTCGGACACTGAGGAAGTAGGAGCTGTAGATGATCAGGTCATGGGGACAGCCACCTCCAGCAAAAAACAAAAGAAGAACAAGAGAAAGAAGAAGAAGAATAAGGCTTCATCCGTGACTGCTGCCGATACATAGAGTACTATACAAGGATGATTCGAGGTTGCGTGTAGAGATCGCCACTCCTTCGAGCCTGACCGATTATAGTGCGATGTGCGCGAACAGTATGTCATTCTTCATCATCGCTCTAGTAAGGCACTCTAGGAAAAAATGCACGATGAAATTCCATCATCAATTTGAATGCTGTTCAACAGCGTTCTGCGTATTTTCAGACGCTTGCGATGCTACTCAACAGCGACACCTTTTTTCCGAGGCAAAACATATTTTCCGCTGTATCAACCCTGCAGAATCCAGTAGGCATCTAGTTCTCCCTCAATTGTATTGCACATACCCAAGTATCACTGGGGTTCAGGAAGTGCTGAAGCCTTACGCGACATGTCTGTCTCCAATCCATGAATGAGGTTGCTGTTGTATCGCTACGTACACCACGACGGTTGATTAGACATCATCATCGGCAAATCTCCCATAGTGAGGAGCCCGAAGTGCTTCGTGACTTGCCTCCAGTGACCGGGTTGAGAGCTGGTTAGAGCAACCACAGACCGCGAGGGCTTGACACTAAGCTTCCCGTATTTCGCCTCCCTTACTACCCTTACCGTTCCCAACTGGCTCCCGCCCGGAGTCGCGGAGTCGCATCGCAATATCGATCGACGCCCCAGGAGAAATGTCTTGCGAGAAATGAGTGATCGACGACGACTGTCTCCGGCATGCGGCAACTGTCATACTGAGGCCCGCATAGCTGCTCGCATCGTCTTGTCGTTGACCTGCAATTGAGGTAGCAGCATCTTGGCAACACAGTACAAGACTCGGGTGTGAGTCGACACCAGTACAGAAGGAACAGGTGTATACCGTTAAAATGAAGGTGAGCACATTCAGGCCGACTTTCTTGCAAAATTGTACCAAGAGCTCAACCGTTTCATTGAATCATTCAGAGTTCACTGCAGGCCTTTCAAAATATGCAGAGGGCTTCTCAAATATCGAGATCGTCTTTATTTCACCGTCAGACAGCCCAGATTATCTGCTCGGCGATACCTCGCCATCGAGCTCGACATACATATCGCCTTCGTCAATTGGAAGTTCAGCAAGTATCGCCTCACCAGTCGCAATCACGTCGCTATTCTCTCTTCGCTGGTGAAACGGAGCCTGCTACTCAGACACAAGCAACCCTTGCGAAACTTGAGAGCGAGGCGAATGCCGCACCGGAAGATGTGGAGAAGCAGCTTAAGCTGTTCAAAGAACTCGTTGTCAGTGGAGCGGAGCGGGCTGTAGTGACTCGATGGGAAGCGGCGGTGCAGACCGTGAGTCATTCTCGCTTCTTCCGAAGAGACAGCTCTGACAGCGTTGTTGTCTTGTTGGTTCTGTAGAATCCGAAATCGCCACTGCTGTCATCGGAGGAAGCATTCGATCTTTATATCTTGTCACTCTCCAGAACAGGTCGGGCCCGGAATATCGTGGAAGCTGTCAGAAAACGCGATCTTCTGCTCGGTCGTACTACCTCTCCGGTGCCTGAGCCTTCCGCACCCGCGTCAGCGGTTTCGGCAGCCACCCATAGTGTGACGTTGGCAAATCCGTCAGCCAAACCTGCAACCTCCGCTACCCCAAGCGCCATCTGGACTGGTCTGGTATCACGCATACGCGGCAAAGTCGAGCAAGATCAAAAGTCGCAGCCGCAACCAACTGTATCACAAGCAGGTGGTAATACGCTGACACTCTCTGCCTTGGACGAAATTGGTGCTCGAGCTCGACCGGTTCACGTCGTTGTGGAGGAATCTCGCCAGTTTTCCGGCGGGAGGGTCTTACGGAGTGTGTTGACGACAGCTTTCTACGCGTTCTGCTTTCTCACCATCGCGTCTCTTGTTCTCGAAAACTCGGGACTCATGAAGGTTGGCCAACAGCCCACCGAGTTCGAACCGGAAGACGGCAAGATCGTCAAGTTCTCCGATGTCCATGGTGTTGATGAAGCCAAATCAGAGCTGGAGGAAGTAGTCGAGTTCCTCAAAAGTCCGGAAAAGTTTTCAAATTTGGGTGGCAAATTGCCCAAAGGCGTGCTTTTGACCGGTCCACCGGGAACGGGTAAAACCATGCTTGCTCGGGCCGTAGCGGGAGAAGCTGGCGTACCATTCTTCTTTGCTTCGGGTTCGTCGTTCGATGAAGTTTATGTTGGTGTCGGGCAGCGGCGGATCAGAGAACTCTTTGCGCTCGCAAGGAAAAGGTCCCCCGCAATCATCTTCATTGATGAACTAGATGCCGTGGGTAGTAAAAGGCAGGGAAGAGAAGCTCAACATATGCGTCAAACCTTGAATCAGTTGTTGGTCGAGCTGGACGGTTTCGAAGAATCCGATGGAATCGTTGTTATCGCGTGAGTCTTTGGCCAATCCTACCCTGTATCTGCGTATGCTAAGAGCTTAACGCCTTTCGCCAGCGCTACCAATTTCCCCGATTCATTGGATCCGGCTTTAGTTCGACCAGGTCGATTCGATCGAAACGTCACTGTTCCTCTTCCTGATGTGCGCGGCCGAATTGCTATTCTGAAACATCACATGGCGGATGTTCAATTTGATGTTGATGTTGATCCGAGCATCATCGCTCGTGGAACTCCTGGGATGAGCGGAGCGGACCTCCGCAACTTGGTCAATACGGCGGCCATCAAGGCGTCCAAGGAAGGAAGCAAACATGTTACCCTCGCTGATTTCGAATGGGCAAAAGATAGGATCTTGATGGGTGCCGAGAGGAAGAGCCATTTCGTAACACCGGAAGGCAAGAAAATGACCGCTTATCACGAAGCTGGGCATGCGTTGACAGCACTTAAAACGCCCGGAGCGATGCCGCTTCACAAGGTAAGTGACATCCGAAGACAAGAAAATGACAGCCGCTTATCACTCAAGCTGATTACTAAAACAGGTAACCATCATGCCACGTGGACGTGCACTTGGAATCACCTTCCAATTACCTGAGGCGGACAAGGATTCGTATTCTCGAAAGGAATTGAACGCTTCTATTGATGTTGCTTTAGGAGGCCGTGCAGCAGAAGAGCTGATATACGGGCCGGAAGATACCACGACAGGGTGTAGCAGCGATCTCCAGCGTGCGACGCAGGTAGCAGGCAACATGGTCAAGGTGAGTGGGATCTTCAAGCCTTCGGTAGAACACGCTCAAACACGTCTTTGACCTACTTAGCATTACGGCTTCAGCGAGAAGATTGGTCTCGTTGCGCATTCTGACGACGATATGCAATATTTGAGCGGAGCACGTAAAGACGAGATCGAGTCCGAAACCAGACGGTTCATCGATGATGGCTGGAAACGTACCGTTTCTCTGCTTCAAACCAATATGAATGATCTACATACGGTCAGTTCACGACGTGTCGATTTGGGCGACCTAAGCACTAATATATTCTCTTCCGTATACAATAGCTCGCGAACGCTTTGGTAGAATACGAAACTCTAAATATGGAGGAAGTTAAGACTATTCTGCGAGGAGAAAAACTTGATCGGGGAGACGCGCTGTTGTCCTCGAGCGCAAAACAGATGAACAACAAGGAGGGCAAGAAGGACAAGCAGACGAAGAAGAACACGGAGACGACGTTGGCAGGTACTCCGATATATGGCGATTTGGATCTTGCGAAATCGCGACAGCAAGGCCACGAACAAGGAGAGTAAGGTCAGGTGGCGCAGCTTAGACGGCCGCAAAACGTTGCGGCACAAAGGTCGTCGTAGTTGTGAAAAGGTAGCCTTTATCTCCTATTAGTCATCCACTATATGTATAACTGGATACATCGTACTGCTTCCCATCAACCTATACTTCAGATCCTAGGTTAACGTTCAAAATTCGAATATAAACTACAACGATACAAATTATAGATACACGTACAGCAAGTCAAGCGCTACATCACTGTTGAAGCTAGCCAGGGATTTGCTTTCTTGAGGCCTCAATAACCTGAACCCTTCTGATGGCCATCTCCTCTATGAACCCATCGATAGTCGCTTGAGGAATCTCGTCCCATATCCTCCGCACCTCCTCCCAAAGCTCATCCGCGTTAGTTGCATGCCTCTATATCAACGTTAGGCGGGGTTTGAGGATCTCCCAGCACCTCTCGATCGGGTTAAGTTCTGGAGAAGAGGGTGGGTGCTCGCAATTGACTATTGGTAGCATGGCTCGGACCCTCGGTGCAACCCCTTTCCAATGTTCCGGCGCCTCGTCTTCTACCACCCGAATGTTCACCCCCTCCTCCCTTGCCTGAATGAAGTAGCGCAAAAGGGGACCACATAAAATCTATACACAGTAAACGGAAGAAGTTATGGTTTCCCTCTTCTTGGACAGTGCGGGCTGGTGCCAGTACAAAACGCCTGAGGGGGAGCTTCTTGCCGTGGCGAATTGCTCCCCAGATGTAAATTCCGGTTCCAGGGCGAAATCGGACCGAAATGTTGGAAGGATTGTACGCTTCATCGTCCAAACGCCAGCAATGTTCCCGCCCAGACGTCTCCCCGACCTTTAAACAGCATTCATCCGTGAACATGACCTCCTTCCAATCAGTCCCTTCGTTTCGCTCCGTCCAGGCTAGCCTCTTGAGAGCAGCTGCTGAGCATAGGTTCTTGATTGTAGATACAGGACGTTCGAACTAGCTTGCTATGTGGGCATACGTCCATTTAGCCTTCGTTCGAAGAGCAACGACAGCTGTTCTCCTCTTCGGAGTCAGCCTAGGTTGATTCGGCATGATTCGAGCAGTAGAAGTGGATGAAATATGCATTTTAAGTTGATACATAGCGTCAGAAACATGAGAACCCGGTATCTCGATTACGGATTAGCTGCGCGGAAGCTAAATTCGATGGTCGAAACAGCTGTCGAAACCTCGAACAGCACGAACAGAGGTTCGATTACGTCATTATTCTCGAAGTCTGCGCGTCACGTGCGCGTCGCCTGGCAGGTATCGCCTCGCCATAGGTCCTTGTTCGTCGCACCCGGTATCAGCAAGTCATTAATGACTGGAAGGATAGCATCCCAAACCTTTCCTTGCATCTACATCCTCCACGTCCCATCCAAAAACCATGTCAGCACCCTCTGCCAAGCCATCTGCCGCTCACGCGGACCCGCCTAAGCCTCAGTCCCAGCGTTATGTTCCTGGAGCTGGCGGACTCGCATCTAAAAAGCCCAAGAAGAAGAAGGTTGATACCACGAAAACAGCAGGTGATGCCAACGGACATGGGATTTCTACTTCGACTATAAATGGAGACACCCCTGTCGCTCTGCTCAGCAAGGCTCCCAGTTCGTCTGAATTGCCTGCCGAGCTGCTCGCCGAGAAGGGCGAAATTGAGCGTGAATTGAAGGAAGATGCTGCTGCTATCGCCGCTTCCGGAGGTCACGAGAAAGGACCAATTGGAGAGGCGGTGTCAAGGAGGATGAAGGTATTGACCAAGAAGATTGTGAGCTGATCTCCAATACCTCCTTTCCGTGATAACTCTGACAATCACCTGATGTGGATATCCTTTGGCAGCAACGTTTCCGAGCATACATGGAGAAGCCTGAAGCTTCGCTCAACCCTGACCAAAAAGCGGCTATTGCAACTCTGCCAGCATTAGAAGGCGGTCTACGGGAACTAGAAGATATTGCAAAGTCTGTTGAGACAATCGAGCACGAACACAGAAATAGCGCTCGAACAGAGCTCGAGAACGCTAAAATGGAAGCCGTTGAAGTTTACAAGGTAAATAAAATCTTCTCGCAGCACTTCGACGAGTCCAGATTCTCATCATCTCTGTTCATCGCTTTCTAGAGGGAGACTTTACCACTGCTATCTACCATTATCTCTGTTCATTCAGCTCTCCACCCAGCATCTATCTCGTCTTCTACCTCTTTCATCCCTATCGATCTGCCTCCTCACTTACAGGAGATTTCTTCGCAAGATGTTAACGCGGTTGACGATATGTATGAGCGATTGAGGAACGGTGGTAAGGAAGGCGTCGAGGTCGTCTTGACACTCGTCAAAGGTTTGGAAGGTTAGTTATCAGCTGAGCTCTACGTATGCAACCGCATTTATTGACGCAATCTCGCACCTAGGTACACAACTGCACGCCCTGCTGACCGGTGCTCGGATCTCTTCTTCCACCGTTCCTTCGGCGGATCAACCCGAGGACTCCACCCCGGTCTTTTCCCCCGCTGCACAGGACGAAACTCTGCCCGAAACATCCGAAACCAACCCCCCTGCATCACTCTCCTTCATTCAGCAAACCACCGCGACGGATGAGACCGAGACACCTGCCGGAGCCGAAATGGGTGCTTTTGAACAAGGCCCAGAGATTGCTGATATAGCTCCTAAAGAAGTCGTTCCCGCGCCCGCAGCTAATGGCGCGGAGGGAATGAGCTTTATGCAAACCAGTGAATTGGCCATGCAACAGAACAATGATCATTCTCAGGTGCAGCAAGGTGCGCACGAAGGAGGACCTGGAATGGGCATGGAAAACGCATTCAACGCCAGTGAAGACGTAGAAAATGTTCCGGCGCCATCCGTCGCGCAGCTGGATGCACAAGCGGTAAGTATCCCCTAGCCTTTGCGACCAGACTTGCAAATTTTTAAACCTGATTTTGTTCGTCCAGTTCTCTGCTCAACAACCCAGTTCCTTCAACTGGGCAGATGCTGAAGACTCCCACCATGTTCCGGAGACCTTCAGCCTTCCCAGTGGAACAGAAGCGCCTTTGGCTTCTGCTCCCGCACCCGCTGCGACGGAAGACACTTCTGCCAATCCGACAGCCATCGCACCTCCACTTGCAATAGAAGCTACTAGCGATGTACACCCAGCACAAGCACAAGGCGGTCATCGAGGCGGTCGAGGTGGACGTGGAGGGCCTCGAGGTGGATTCCGAGGTGGACCGCGAGGCGGCTTCCGACGACACGGACACGGAAATGGGCCTGCCGATTCCAACGCTGAGAATAACAAAGGCAACAAAACAGGAACGGCCCCTCCTACCGGCCAGCCAATGCAGACAGATTCCGACGGTTTCCAGGTCGCTGGCCGACGAAGGCCCCCTCCTGGTGCACCTGGTTTCGGTGGTCAGGGTGGCTCTTTCCGAGGGCGTGGACGAGGCTTCCCCGGAGGACCTGGAGGAAACGGTGAGGGTGGACGAGGAAGGGGATCTTTCAGGGGCCGAGGCGGAGCTGCCAAAGGTCGTAAGTAGAAGTGATGCCCATAATTGGACCTTGAGTGAGCTTTCCTGACGCTGCTGCTCGTTGAATAGCCCGAACACCAAATGCGGGAACTGAAAAGCCTTCCACCACGGCCCCGGCTGCCGCGTCATCCACCGCTTGAATACTAGCTTCAGCGTAGGCTGGAAACACTAGTTCAATAAAGGCGTTACAATCGGTCAGAACAAAAGCAAGCCATCCAGCATGACGAGAAGGAGAGTAGTTGCAAGAATGCTAGGCGATGTTGTGAGCGGTGAGCGGTGAGAAGGAAGAGAAAAAGCGATGTCATCGCTGGTTGTATCAACAGGCTGCATATCATCCGCATTATCCAGATTTAATTCGGAGTTGTCTCTTGCCTTTGAAGAATGTTTCCGATAATGATCATACCACACAGTACATTAGCTTGCCCTTTTCAAAGCGATACAACGTGTTCATGCGATACTGTACTCGGCTACAGATATCAGGTCTTGAGTACTGTTCGCGCCGAGGCAAGGGCTTCACGGAGTTTGGACAGGCTGCTAATTTTGGAAGCGTCGGTAGCAGGTACAGGCTTCTGCCGTTTGTCTGAGTCGATGGTTTGGCTGTCGGCACTTGACGTGGGCTCAATGTCTGCGTATGAGCGTTTCCTTCCTGAAAATTCAGTGGCATCCGCGAACGAAGACGTCGCTCTAACAGACTGGTGCAAGACGGACTTGAGGTGTTGACTGAATAAGATATCTGAATGAGCGGCGGAAAGAGAATCAATGCTGGGGATGTACTACGCACCTTGCTGAATCTAAATTCTTTTTCGCCATTTCCTCTTCGGTTTTCGCATCGGCAGATCGAGGCCGGTTCTTCTCGTATTCTGACTTCGCGAAGCTGACTAACGTGGAGCGGGAGATAGCACACTCGTCCTCGAAATTTTTACAGGCCTGCTGGGTAATTTCTTGAAGAGTTTCTCTTTCCTTCTGTGTGACATCTGCCCGGATATCGCATATGCATTCGAATACACTGCGGCCGATCATGTCTAGGAACTGCGACAAAAGCGAAGCGAGGGAATCTGGACCGAAACAGCACTGTTAGCAACATCTTACACTATCCCTGCTACTTATAATGACTGCTCACCATCTTCACGTTGTCGAGCTTTTGAGAATAAATCATAGGCAGCCTGTAGATAATGTGAGTTCTTCGCCGTTTCTCCTAACACGTTGACGAGCCAGTCCAGAAGATGACTAGTTGGAAGAGCATCTCATTTAGACTAGATCTCATCACCGATTGAAGTGCACTTACTCCACGTCGCTTATCATATCAGCTTCGCTGCAGTCAAACGCGATCTTCGAATATTCATCCGACGATATAAGAAGGGGTCCAAGTATATCATTCAAGACGGAACTCTGTAACCTTTCCATTATTCGAAGGGCTTCTGCAACGAGTTGCGCGATTTTTTGAGGTTCTGTAACGGGAAATTAACACAATAAGCATCAAATCATCACGTGTAGCTTCAGTTTCCACTGACCATCGATGTTCTGCAGTAGCAGATAGTCGATAAAGGAGAGCAGTTCACGTGCAACACGGAAGAGAGAAGTTGCGGGATCTGCGTACAAAAATTAGCGACTTGTTTTCGATGCCCAGCGGATCCTGCGGGCCAGGCAACTACACACCTTCCATGGAGACCTCGAAGTGAGGCTGGTAACACATTCGGGGAAGAGCATTCCGGATAGCCGATATGAATGTCTGATCAGAAGCATCGACAGCCATATTGACTGAAGCCAAGAATTGAAATTGCAAGGATTCTTTATCCAATGCGAGCTATCAAAGATGGCCCGTCAATCTACTAGACAATAAATTAGATACAGGTCGTTCGGCGCAAAGCTTACCGCTGAGATTAGGGAGGCTTCAGTGCGATCTTGCCACTGAACAAATAACAGGCCAGGCTGATAGACCGGACGAAGTGGCATTATCCTCAACAGTTCGGCTAAGCGCTCTCGGTCCCTGTGATTAGATCAGTGTGAGCATCTTCTATTTCAGTATTCCGTAAAGACTTACTCCTCTACACTCTGGCTACATTCGAATACAACTAAGCCGATCGAGTCCGGAATAGACTTTCAGGCAGACACAGATAAGCTTTCACCAGGGACTTCGCTGCACAAACCTGACCGTACCTTTGGATTAGCCAAGGCTGTGATGGTGGCATTACGACATTCACCATGATAGTCGGCAGTATATTTTTGTTTATCTCGCACGTTAAATTTGCTTTTGAGCCAAGTACCGCTAGCTTGCTTCGTCGGGGCAATCACCACATGCCAATTGATGTGCTCTTGCATGGCCTCGCAATGAATGGGATCATTTTCGTCCGTACGACTTAGATTGCAGACGTAAGAGCTCAGGGCAGAGAAGAATGTGCCTTCGTGCAGAATCGCCTTTCTCTTCGAAAGCTGGAGAATATGTCGGCATTGCTTAACTAAAGACATTCTGGACAGGTTAGAGTACGATGTACATACCTTGCGAAGCGAAATCGTTGCATCCTGATCGACATCGTCCGAAGCCTGTGGCGGGAGGGTCCCGCTTTCTTCTAAGTCGATCTGATCAGCTGACGCTCTTAATGGCAATCCCAACGCTAAGCGTTGGATATGCTTCTTGTATTCCGTTTGTCTTGCTGCTCGCTCCAAATCGCGTTCTCTGCGTTCGATTTTTGACCTGGCCTTCATCCTCCACCACGTGAACGTTCTTTTTCGAAGTGGGAATTCCCACATCTCCTCTCCATACGCATCGGCTACCTCCTCCCGAATGACCTCTTCCGTCATCTGTATTAATGCTCTTTCGCAAAGTTTCCTTTCTAGTTGCGCCCTTTGCTGCAGTTTCTTCTTCGCGTATAAGTTCTGCCGTTCTGCCTGCTCCAGCGTAATGGTATGATCCGTTACTTGGTGCACCGCCCCCTTTACATAGGATATGAGCGCTTCAGATGCCAGTCGCTTAGCCAGACTATCAACAAGCTCCTTCGAAGGCCTCTTCGGGGACACAGGTGACGCTACAGTTTTCGCTATTCGACGGGGTTC
This sequence comes from Naganishia cerealis, assembly GCA_030039265.1. Taxonomy (NCBI): domain Eukaryota; kingdom Fungi; phylum Basidiomycota; class Tremellomycetes; order Filobasidiales; family Filobasidiaceae; genus Naganishia; species Naganishia cerealis. The sequence goes on along the minus strand of JASBWR010000023.1, from coordinate 193,373 downwards.
TGGTTGAATTGAGACTGTGGGAGAGTTGTGAGCAGAAGAATCTTCAGCAGATCCTGTGACAGGCGGCTTGGCTTGAGCAGCACTAGCGTTTGGCGCCGGATGCGATGATTGTGAGATAAATGCGTTTCCAGGTAGCGTGTAGGCAAAGGATTCAATCGTCTGTGTACCGGTATGAGGCGTCGCTGAATGTAACAGATTCGAAACTGCTGATGGCCTAGGCTGAGAAATACCGTCTTTCGAGATAAATTCATCCGAAGGCTTGCGTATGGCGGTCTGTACCGTTGATGACTGTGGTCCCTGACTTGACTGAAACGCAAAAGTCGAGGGTTGGAAGGAATTGGTGGATGGATTGAGACTCGAAGAGATAGACGGCGATAGAACACCTGATACTGAAAAGGAGTGAGAAGCCGGCTTTACAGCATATGCCGAGACTCCGGATGATGGATTGGATGCAGCTGGCTTGGAATGGACTCGGCCTCGAGGCTCCGATACCAGCGGACGCATGATACGTGATGGAATGGGGTTGGCCAGCTTTCCGTCGATGATGTCCTGATAAGTCGCCCCAGATCTCTTGTTTTCGATATCTGCAGAGGGTGCTGGCGGAAGGGTATCCCCATTATCTAGGGGAATAAAAAGAGAATATGAGCTAGGCTCTTTAGGCAATTAGGAAAAAACCCTTACCATCAAAATCAGCAGAGGTATTAACGAGAAAGCCCAAAGGCTCGGCGGGATTCAAGCCGTCAATTCCCCGTGGATAGTACGGTTCCACACCGAGTGCATCTGCAATTCCCATCGCTTCGGCCTCCGTTTCACACTGCAACAACTTCATGAATACACTCATTGGTATGATCCTTGCATTCGCAGGATCATCGCCGTTGCGAAGCACTACGCCTTGAGGCGGTGCTGGATACGCTCTCATCAGGGCTCGCAGTCCTGCTCGTCGAACATCTCCGAATTTTTCGTGTGCGAGACATGCCATGAGGAAAGGAACATCTGGTCTCTTGGCGCGCTTGAAGAATCGGGAGAAGAAGTTGAGCGAAATCTCCGCATTGTATTTACTGCCAACCTTTTGAGAGTCGAAGTTACGCTGCGCAAGAGCACGGAAGGTAAATGCAAGCTGAAGATGTGGGTGGCTGAAGATGTCCTGTGGAAGATCCAGAATCGTTCGAGCAACTTCGTTGTCGTTCAAATGCGACAAGAGCTGATAAGCTCTGAACTCTGGTTCATTTGAGCAGGTTCTTCCATCTAGGCGTTGATCATCATACAGCTCAATGAGCGATATGAGAGCTGACGTCAAGACAGTGAGCTTAACACAGAGAGGAAATTGAGAATTTTACCCCACTCACTTTTGTTCAACTGCTCTGTTTCCTGTTTCAAGAACTGCGCATCCTCCAATCTTGCCATCTCGTGTATCGCAAGAATATGGAATCTGGCGATTCTCTCATGACACTCTATATTTTCCGTAATTCCGACGTGTCGCTGATAAGTGAAATCCTGACGAATACCCCGAGTTCGGTCTCGTATAAAACCATGCGTGTATCGAAGAGCAGAAAGAGGGCTCGCTGGTTCAGACAAGTCAGGAGGTTGCGTCGTCAAGACATGGTAGAACAGATAGTCAAGTGTACGCTACATAATATTCAGATTAGAATTTCGTTAATAACATAACCGAGCGGCAACAGGGAACCTACCTTGAGCGTTGCAGGTGTCCTAACATCTGAAGGTAACGGTTGATCGATTCCTGCAGCTGAACGATGATACATTGTCACAGCCTTTGCTGGGTCTATTCTTCCGGGTTGACCTTCTTTCTATGAGGTGACAGAAGTTTGAGCTGACTCGTTTCAAAATGACATGCTGGTAGGTCTTACCTGCTCCAATGGATGTACGTTCTTCTTGAATTCTCTCTCTTCCCTCTCGAAGAGGGGGCACATATCGGTACATTGTCCAACGAATTCGATAGCGTCCTCAAGCGATGTAGGCTTATCAGGATCTGCGATTAACCCTTGAGCAATGGCCTGCTTCCTCTCTTGCATTCGGTGTTGTTCCAGCTGAAGATCGAAAAGTTTATAAGCTCGAGGGGTTCCTTCTCCAGCTCAAAATGCACACTCAGTACCTCTCTGAAACGGTTACCCTCCAGGTTTGTAGTAAACCTCTGCGCACGACTACTGTTCTCTTCGGCATTTCCGCCCAAATCTCCATCAGAGTCACCTCCATCTTCTCCTAGAGCTCCTGCCAATCCCAATGCGTTATGATTCGGTTTGCGAAAGATCCGCCGGGACGACGGTTTTGACATCATCCGGGAGCTAGAATCCGTCGAGACACCAACAAGCCGAGTCTTAGCCACTGCTGGTGACCTCGCACAATTGGGATCGTAGACGGGTTCACTCAAGTAGTCTTCCCCATACTGGTGTACTGTAGCATGCGGCAGCTCATAGTGGGCACGTGACGTGTATGATTCGACTCGGAAACGGAACCGCTCCGATCACTCTAAACCAAAATGTTAGCGGCGACACTTAGTGAACGACTCTTCTACTCCCTATATCACCACTTCATTGTCCTTCTTGGTGCCATAATCTTCGCCAAAACCACAACTAGGATCAAAGCCCAATTTCAAGTTCCGAAATGTCCCAAGCAAGAGAATCCTATGGCGGAGGTTCCTATGGAGGAGCAGGAGCAGGTGGCGCCGGCGGTACGCAGGGTGGCCGACCGATGCATCAACAAGCACAAAAATTCAAGTACATCTGTGCTGGTGAGTAGTGAAGTCGCTCCCCTTTTTAGAGTAAGGTTCTGACACATGCTGGAACCTCAACCTATTCCGCGGTCCCACGGCAACTTCTGGATATATCACGATCGTCGACGATGTGATCCAACAAACTGATTCACAGAATGCAATGGCGAGAACGAAATCAGGCAAAACGAGCCAATTCGGTGCAAGGAGTGTGGTCATCGAATCATGTATAAGCCAAGGACTTCAAGAAGTGAGTCTATTGTCATAATGATTGGACAAGGGAACTGTTTCTGTTGTGGTTCGCCTTGGGAAATGAGGGCACCCAAGGGGTGAACCTCTATTAAGAGACCGGCGATATGCTGTTGAGGATCTGTGGCTGATATGATATCAACGGTACTGACGCTTCGCTTTTTTCCTAATGTTGCTGTTTGTGCCATTCCCGTCTCTAGTGGTATGTACTTGCTTTCGTTTTTCAGCCTGAGACAAGGCTTGTGCTGATCGCGGCGAATCCATGTTTAGGTTCAATTCGAAGCTCGTTAGCTCACAGATTTTACATGACATCCACACTTAGGCCATCCTGTATTATCGCTTTGCCGTTTTCGCCTGTTCTGTTTTCTTTATGGGTTTTCGATTGTATGCATCAAACTATTCTAGAGGGCCGTCTTCCTCCATCGACCCCTGCAACGACTAGGAATTCATGCTCACACTACACTCCAAACTCGATCACCGGTTCTTCAGAATCTCTTGCACCGACTTTCTGCAGGGACCTGATTTGTCGGAGACTCAAGGAGCTACTCCATGTCAATGACCTCTTAAGCCCGTACCGACAATGAAAGTGATACTCTTCCGAGGGCCATGTTATGCAGTCCGAGATGCTAAACAGCGATATTTTGGCGAAAAGCTCACCTTGACTTGAGGTGTTGAGACCCTCGAGGCAATTTCGCGACGGAAATTGCACGTTAGCGAGATGCAACTGAGGCAGACTCATGCGCCTTGGTCGCGACTTCCACGCTCTTTCATCCCACCTTGAAACAAGAAGTAGATTGTTCGTATCTGCCGAAAGCGTGGATAACGAGCCAAGTTTCTTCTTCATACCCCTCGCGTCGATATATGCCTGTAAGTGAGGGTTGTCCTCTCGCTCTGAAGAGAGTATCGGCAGTGATGAGAAGAACTCGTGAACGGCATTGAATGGGGATCGCAAAGCTCTTACGCCCATCGAGCCAGTGACGTTCTGAACTGAGTCTCAAGGACTCTTTTTGAAGTCCATAATGCTTTCGACTTAGTATTGCACATACGCGCGTGTTTCTGCCTCCAACTGCTTATCATAGTGAGCCCGCGTACCACGCAGGTTGTAGATCAGACGACGGCAGAACATGAACTTATCTACCGCCCCTTGGCTATATGGTACGTCAGCTCCTTCTCTCTATACTACTTGCGTGCAGCTTGCCAAACATTTCAGTCTGTCTTGCTCTGCTCTCGCTGTCTAGAAGAAAAGAAAAGTTATCCCGCAAGGGTACTTACAAACCCCTACATAGACAAGATAGACCATGCTGTCCAGGTACTTGGCCGCAGTGGTGTCGGAGTATAGAGAAGTCAAGTCCTCTATATACCCCGATAGTCACGCGAATCCGGCCCGACAAACTGAAGAGCTAGCTGTAATCAGCTAATCAGATAACCATTATCCAGCCCGTTCTTCACAGCGAAAATATCTCAAAGCGTAAAGCCGATTAGTAGCCGATCTCTCACCGTCAACGTATGGGCACAGAGAAACTAGCTACGGATACACTAGCATCAAGCAAACTCATGAAACTCGTGAAGAGCTCAAGCACGTATCCTCTGAGGTTTAACAGGTGCGGGTTGTCCGCTCTGTCTTTTCCTCTACCACTGCTTGCTGCACCTTGAGTCTTCTTTTAAGCTGCCGACTGACAAGGCGTAAGCTGATAGTGGTTATATCCTGCAGCTGTGCTTGGGCCACTCCCAGCTCCACGAGCTACTCCGCCCTCCAGCTCATCGGACAACACTCTATAGAACCGATGCTACAGCTCTAGGTCCTGAAGCTAGGTTGTAGTTCGTTCGTCATCACTTGTGCGTCCGGTAAAGCCACGGGTATACCGCACAGGCATTCACAGCTTTCGTCAACTCTGTGGAGCAGCTTGTGGAGTTTGTCGAGTACTCGAATGCTTAACCAGAGCTGTTTAGCTGCTTGTCGCTTGCCCTGCCTTTTTTGGTTCCGCGCTCGCCCTTGGCGCCTTCTCGTTCTAGTCCAGATATAGCCGTTGATAGCGCGTTGCTGTAATCAGATTAGCGGAAGCGAATCAGCTAGCGCAGTCACGCAAAGAGAAATTCTTCAGCCTTCAGAGAACTCCTGGCGCAAAGACCTGAGGCTCTTTACTCTGTTTCTGTTCCATGCGGGCGGGCAGCTATTCGGGTCAGTTGTTCTCAGCGGGGGCTGCTCTTTCTCACAGGGTGCCCTGCCATTGCGCCATTGTTTGGGCAGCTGTTTTGGCTACGTGTCATACCGGGAAATGATACTGGATGTCAGTCGTGCCAGCCAGCTTTCCAGCCTGATGAGCTGCCTGACGCTAGCCTCCTGCGCTTCCCTCCTGCCGGTGCTCATCCGGCTTCGCACACTTTTTTCCTTCTTAACCCGAAATGTGTATCGCTATCTGATAGACTGATTAGATTATGCATGAGGCATTTTCTGCTGCATATATACCTCACTCCCTCGCTTTCCTTATCTCTCCCCACTCTTCCTGATCTCTCGCGTTCCTATCGAAAATCATTCCTCTATTGCGTCTACTGCAACCCTTACCTCTTTCTCGCCCATCCTTTACATCGCTTCAAGATGGGCAAGAATCTTTTCTCCGTCACCATCTTCTTCGTCATCTTTCGAGAGACAATTGAAGCTGCCATTATCATCTCGTTAGTCAAGTGTCTATCAGCAAAGAGATTCTCTCTGACCCTTTCTTCTATACTCCTGCAGGGTTCTACTGTCTTTTGTTGAACAGTTAATGACTTCTGGCAAGCTCACCAGCAAAGATCAACCAGTATCAACTGTCGACAAAGGAGAAACCCCACCATCCACCACCATCTCTACTTTGGACAGCGATGAGACGGGCGGTGTCGACAAGCTGAAGCGTATCATCCGACGAATGCGTATACAGGTAGGCTGTCATGTGCAATCTCCAGGTGGGAGGAGACTGACGCCGCTTCTCGATTGCAGATCTGGGCTGGTACTTTGGTTGGTTTCCTGGTGTCTCTTTGTATCGGAGCGGCTTTCATTGCTGTCGTAAGTACTGTGAGCGTGCCCAACCCGTTCACCCTTCTCAACTTGGCTTGTCGCTGTCTTGTACAGTTCTATACCACCCTTTCGGACTTATGGGCCAAATCGGAACAGATTTGGGAAGGTGTCTTCTCCCTCATCGCAGCTATCATCATCTTCTTTATGGGTCTTGCCTTCCTCAAGATGGATAGATCGCGAGTCAAGTGGCGCATCAAGCTGTCTCAAGCGTTCGACAACAGCATTAAATCCACTACTGATGATACTGAAGAAGACGCTGTAGCCAGGAGAGAGGCACGCAGCGGAAAGTGGGCGTTGTTCTTGTTGCCTTTCATCACTCTCATTCGAGAAGGTCTTGAAGCTGTCGTGTTCGTTGGAGGTGTAAGTAATCGGTGTTCCCCTTTGCTTCTTAATATTCTTTTATTCTAATTCGTTCGCAATAGGTTTCTCTCGGTCAACCAGCTACTTCGATTCCAATCCCTGTTATTACCGGTATTATCGCTGGTTTCATCGTCGGCTATGCGATTTACAGGAGTGGTTCTACCATTGCTCTTAGCTGGTTTTTGGTCGCGTCCACCTACCTGTTGTTCCTGATCGGTGCCGGATTGTTCTCCAAGTCTATTGGTTTCTTCGAATATTACGTGAGTCGAGGCTTTCTCAACGTTCCAGAACCGGACCTAACAGCTGACCTCAACATATTTTACTTCGACTTAACCAGCGGTTTGCCAAGGCAGTCGGAGGGGATGTTGCTGAGACCGGTAACGGCCCAGGATCCTACCAAGTCGCAGGAAACGTCTGGCATCTTACTTACGGTAACCCTGAACCCGGAGCTGTCGGCACCAACGGTGGATGGCAAATCTTCAATGCCATTTTCGGTTGGAACAACAACGCTTCCATCGGTACGATCCTTGGCTATTGCATGTACTGGATCGCTATCATGGTGGCTTTGATCTACATCAAGTGGTCGGAAGGCCGTGTAACCTTCTTCGGTTACGGCTCTAAGGCGCATCACCGAATGGTAGCCCGACGTACCGAACGAGAGACCTCGGCCAACTCGGACGCCAAGGCACCTGTCACTGGCCCGTCTGATGCTGCTCGAAGAGACTCGGACTACAGCTCTGAAGATGGAAAGCACAGCGACACCGATGGACAGCAGGTCTCCACCTTGAACGCAATGGGTGCAGGGGCTCGAACACTAAGCGATTCCTCCAACAAAGGCGAGATTCGAATCTAAGTCAGCAAGTCGACTGAAAGAATACTTAATGACATCATTCCTGGCGAGCTGTCTGGAAAATAACGAAAAGTTCTCGAGCTTATTGAGTTCAGAACACCCCAATAACAACATATAGCATACAGCAAAACATTCTTTTGTAAATTCTTTTGGGCCTTATGACATCCTCTACATTCCAACTATCACAGTAAATGGGCATCACTTCTCTTCGCAGATGCCTTAAGAAACTTGTGAACAAGGGTTGCTCAAGAGCATTTTGACCACGAGCTTTCGTGCGTCATCTTGACCTGCTCGATGCCCATCACGGGCGGCCAAGATCAGAAATTCACCTGCAGCTCGATAGAAGAATGCTAACCAACCAGACCTGAAGACCTGCGCTTGAATTTGGATCACTCAATCAGGACGGGCACCGTGAGAAATGCGCTTAATACCTGAGATTACTCATCTCGTGTTGCTGATGGTAACTCTGATAATGCTACTTGAACAACTCCTTTCGACCATATTGCTGCTGAGCACGCAAGTAACAGTCCCAGGAAGCAATACACCGCTCATATTGATTCGACATGTCTTCTCGAGGACGATCACCGAGTCCCCGGTCTATCGCTTCTTCCGCCAGGGCAAAAAACGCAACTGATCAGGCAGATATGGATGTCGATTGCCGCAAGGATCGTCCAGTGTCCAGGGGCCGGGACGGGAAAGGCGTAACGAGCAGTCGAAGTCCCAGCCGAATAAGAAGCCGAACTCGTTCCAAGTCTAATGCGTCGATGCGATCACGTTCTCGATCAGGCTCGCGTTCAAAATCACGTTCAGTTTCCCCTGTTCGGTCCAGAAATCGATCAATACCGCCTCCCCGGATACCGAACGGTTCCAGAGATTCTCATGTTCCGGGTCGAGGGCCAGAATGGCGAGTTGTGATTGTCTCTGGATTGACCAAGAATGTGCGACGAGAACATCTGGAAGAGATTTTCGGTAAATACGGTCGGATCACGGGTTTAGATTTACCCATATTTCCGAAATGTAAGTTCCATTGGCCATCGAGAGCTGTTGTACAGAACTCGCTTGACGTTATTTCTTTCTCAGCCGGGCAAAACAGAGGCAAAGCTGCCATAGAATACGTCCATTCCGGTGCTGCAGAAAAGGCTCGCGATTATATGGATCAAGGCCAATTGGATGGTTCAAGTTTGACAGTTGTACTCTCCGACCTGCCCTTACCCGCTCCCGAAAGATATCAGGAAAGGGAAAGGCCTCGCGAGATGGACAATAGGCGGGGACCGGACAATGCTTATCGAGGAGGCCCGAGCAGAACAGGTGGACCCCGGTACTTCGACGACAGGAATGGAGATAGAAACGGACCGAGGTACGGTCGAGAGCGAGACAATGCTTATGGACCTCGCGGTGGGCAAAGGTATTTCGATCGTGATCAAGGCCCCTCTGGTGGCCCTGGTGGCATTGGTGGGCGACCCGGTTATGGAAGGGACAGAGATGATCCGCGAAATAGGTACAACAGAGACGATGGAAGGCCTGGTCCTGATGACCGGCGAAGACGACCCCATTCTCGATCACGATCACCCGTTCCTCATGGCGTTTCCGGACGGAATCGACGAGATTCCAGATCACCTGTTCGTCGACCGCGAAGCCGTTCGATTGGCCGTTCAAGAAGTAGAGGCAGATCACTGAGGTCGTATTCGTCGTATTCACGTTCTCCTTCGCGGTCGAGGTCTTTGTCGCGTTCTTCAAGATCAGTTTACTCCAAAGGCTCTCGCTCTCGATCGCATTCAGGAAGTGCCAGAGGAAGAAGCTCCTCCAGGAGTCCAGTCAGAAAGCCCAAATACAAAAGTCGCAGTCCCAGTCCCCGAAAGTGATTGACGAGATTCGAACCATGGCTGGACCCCTCGAGGGTATTGGCCGTCACCGCATCGTTTCAGCAGACTAGTGACACATCTTCCAAATCCTAGCAACAAATAGTTCTTCGACCGAACAATAGCATCAAACAGATCACACAAAAATCAATTCCTCTGCATCACCACACCCTTCAAACATCGTGCATATGGGAGGAAACTAAGCTAGTAAGCTAGAATTAAGTCTGGCGCCGGAGGCAGGGTTGTAAACACCCAATTTCAGTCGGCGCGTCTCAAATCTGGCGAAGGAACAAAGTTATCACATGTTCTATCAAACATCTGGAATCTGGGTTGTCGATCAGCGTTCGAGGAAAGGCATTACAGCAGATGATGTATAAAACCTGGCCTTGTTAAGGCGGGAGAGTATACGCTTCTTTCATTAGTTTGAGATTTGCACTGGTATAAACATGCAATCCACCATCTCCCTCATGTCTTCAGTAGTTACTCGGCACATACACAGGTGTCATGAATATGCTTTTCGTTCTGCTGCTTCCGCGACTGTCGCTAGTATCGTATGGTTGCCCCTTCGGACTACTTTCGGACTGCTTCACACTCCGCTCTGACAGCCCATTTAGCTGGCCGTCCATGCTCTTCCGCAGTATATACAAGCAAACCTCTTGCCTATGCATGTTTCATAATAATTCGGTCAAATAATAATTCGGTCAACTTGTCAGGATGTCAACGAAGTAGTATTCCAGCAACTCTTCCAGTCATATTCCGCACTCATTCACCACGGAACCGGAGCTTGCAACGGCATGCTGACGGAATGAATATGCGGCTGTGTGAGCACCTTCAGTACCGTACCGAGGAATTCAAGTGGGAATTGGCAAGCTTAGCTACAGGCTTCTTGGTAGTTGACGGAAATTACGAAGCTGTTACCATGTACAGTTCCGAAACACATTCTGATTCTTCCCGAAATGTAAGAGCTAGCTACTAATAGCGAAGCTTATAGCAACGGACCAACAGTTACTAGAATAACCGCTGAGTCCTCGAATTCCTCCTTAACAGCTTCCTCAGCTGCTTCCTGAACTATGCAGCTAACTATGCAGAAAGATGCAACACCTAGCCAGACTTGCGGAGACAAGCTGACGCAGAGGACAAATCTCTATAAGGAAGATCCAGATAATGGACGAGCCAAAGCATCTGGCGCGAGCTTCAAATTACGAAGGTAGCTAAGAACAAGTTGATACAGCAGCGCGATCAGCAGTTGTCAACTGACCATGCCAACAGTGACATACATTACCTTGTCACGCTTGGCAGGGTGTGTCAGCTTCTTCCCTGCTGAACTGGAGGGTGGCGCTGTTGAGCTGGCTGTGATCTCCTCTGAGAACCTGATGGCGGTCGGAGGCAGCTACCAATAAGGCGCACGAGGAGAGCTGAAGCCCTGCCAATATGCATTGAGGTTCAAGTATCAGGAGTCAGGTGAGCCGTAAGGGCTAGCATAAAGGCTGAGAGGAGGATGAGATCACATCAACGTGACCTGCAATTGCGTGTGAAACCTTCAGAGGTAGGTCGCTGAATCTAGAAGCACAACCAGCTGGGCAACCCATCTCATAACCCAAGTCGCATTATGTGTACTCCGCTGTGCATTCCGTGCTCCGTATCGCAAGGAAGCCGGGCATTAGCCGAATACCCATAAACGCGCGGAGCGGGACGAGCTGGAACAAGCTGCGGGACAGCGAGGCGAACGCCGTCAGCATCATCCATGGCAGCTAATCGCCAACTGTCAGCAGATATCGAGCTACATCAAATCTCATCCCCTTGCATGGTAATACTCGTATCGATTGTTTGCGATGAGAGGCGGAGCAGCTGTCGGAACTTCGGTCTTCTGGGTTGGCGAGCTGGTTGGCCGAGCTAGAATCTGTCCTACAGAACCGCTCCATTCCGATCGCGCAATACAGAATAATTTCAGCATATTTGCCCATGTGGCTTTCCTGCTTACGTGAAAGATGGGCAAAAAATGTTTGCGACGCCTCGCTTGCTGTGTACGTTCTCGTTTCATTGGCCCGCCAATAGGAAGCAAAGTGACTAGCTAGCAGGTTATGGTCGATACGTTCGGCGCGGAGGTTTCACACGTTTTCGATCGGGCGGTCGGGTCTTGAGTCTAAAGCACTGTAGCGGCTCGGGGCAGCAGCTGGGCCAGTCGGGGCAAAAAGTGCTACGGTGTATCTGGCAATTCGGCATCAATGTTTTTTGATCTCGATTCTCCAGTTCATGGGAATTTCATGAAAGCTTCAGGAGCTTCATCAAGCCTGTAGGTGGACCCGTAGAGTACCAACGCCCAACCATGGGATGCCTCCCCTCAAGCCTTGCAATCCCAAGAGTTTTGTAGCTCGTGACCACGGTGCAACTCGCCTCGAGCATGTTTTCTAACAAGAAAAAAGGTGACACACACTTTTCGCACACAACTATAAATTCTGGGAAAGCCGAAAAGTCAGCAGTACAGCTTTGAGTTTCCCCACATGCGGCGCGGCAGGCATGAGGCACAAGGTGGAGGAGGGACTAGGCGAGCGCGGGCGCACCTATGCTCTGTAACTCTGGCTTTCCTTATTGTCGAATAATTTGGAAAGTAGCCCGGCTGGGGATGTGAATAGCCTAACGAAGCGTTCCTCGGGCTCGAATCCATCAGTATCGACCTGTCATCTGCATTCATTGTCGTTATCGACCTCTCTTCAATCACGATGTCATTCACGTCGTAGCAACTGCCGCTATCAGTCCTCCATCAATCAATATCGACTTCCCCTTCTTCAACACAAAGGAGACTCTTCGCTCGAGAGAATCCAAGTAATTCAGTTTATCCTGATCTTGCCGGCATTCCCCTTAGGATATAACTGCCTGCATTTTCGCCTCAAGCATGGTTCCGGACAAGCCCTCGGTTTCTGGGCCAACCATATCGAGCAACCGTCCGTCGATCAATGTTCCAGCACAGGGTCAAACGGGTATCACGACTAGTCACCCCACCAACGGTAGCCCATCCACTAGAAATATGAATGGCAGTACTATGACAGCAAGCCGACCGTCAGGCATGGTAAGTGCTCTTGTGAACCGCGCGAGCGAGCTCGTCTGTTGGAAGGTAGAGTTTAACTGAATCTTGCCACTATGTTTTTGCCGCAGACTGTGCCTTCTGTAAAGCCAATCAATCGGTCTCCAGGCGTGCCAAACGCAAGATCGATCAGTGGCTCAGCGAACAGCCCAGGAGTACCTAGCCCTTTGAATAACAGTAGACTTCCGAATTCTGCATCGACAGTTTCCCAGGCGAAGCCAACTTCAGCGTCAACTACGCGACCCATTGTTCCTACATCAACCACCTCAACAACCTCTAGCACATCGAACGGAAGGGTAGGCTCCAGTGGCAGAATGCTCGTGTCTTCATCCGTTCCGGCCTCACGTCCACCCCTGTCTAATGTGTATCGTACAACACCGATTCTTCCAACTTCGAGCGCTGCAGCTGGACTGGGCCTTACTCCTGGCGTTCCGGCGGCTCCATCATCGAGCACGTACCGCATCAATGGGTCAAACGGAACACCCACAGGCTCCAGTCCGGGGCATGCCCCCATACTCTTCGATTTCCGAACAACGGACAAGAGCCCAGGAATGAGGAGAGGTAATGGGTCACCCAACGGTGGCGGAGGAATAACAGGTAGCTTCGGAAAGTCGCCAACACCTAGTAGTAGCATGTCGTTGCTAAGCCAAAGGATCAAAGGCGACGGAAATGGCAATACAGCAACGGGAAAACCTACAACAGTAACGAACGGTTTCAACGTTTCAACCCAGATTGGTAATGCCGGTCTTGATCATGGAGTCATGCCTACCTCGACTGCGAGCAACCGACGCTCTTCCACAACTATTATGGCCGCGTCTACCGGCGGGGGTATGAACTTCAACCCTCGAATGCGTCCAAGAGCAATGTCTGTAACTATGAAAATTAAAGGAGAAGTAGGCCCAGACGGATCTGACGATGAATTTGAGATGGACGAGACGAGCGCAGGAGGAATGGCGGTGGATGGAGAAGAAGGGTCAACAAAGGTCTTGAGTGGCGTCGGCCTAGGACAAGGATCGGGAGGTATCAAGGGAAAGAGAAAAGGGATGGTATTCAAATGCGAAAGTTGCGCAAAGGTATATCGACATCCTTCGTGCTTGAGCAAGCATAGGTGGGAACACAGCCCGCACTGGGCAAGCTCTAGCAAGCTTTTACTATCAAAGCATCAGCAGGTTCAGCTTCTCGAGGTACGTCAATCATTACTATTACTTGTCTGTCGGACTTCCTGCTAACCTTCAGCGTATCAAGGCTGCTACGATCCTTGTTCACCTCGATCCCAAGAACCCCGCCAGTGGCAAGCCATTACCTGAAGACAAGAGTCTATGGCCTGCTGCAGGTAAGCTCTCTTGACAGTTGAATACAGTATACAGTCAAACTAATTATAGCCGCTTCTTCCGGCCTTTCTAGTCTCCCCATCATCGCGTAACGCCAAGATGCCTCACAGAATGTCCATTTCGCAAACAATAAACAAGGCTTCTTCCGGATCGCCATATTCGGCGACTTCCTCTCTACCAGCTCAGGCGGGACGCGAATTCCGCAAGCCGTCACCTGCAGGCTCGTCATCATCTACCGAGTCAAGCGATAGGTCTAATTCCGCAGACCATGATTCGGGGTACTCATCCGGCAATCAAGTCATTGCTGCCGGAGGCTCAGCGCTTGGATGGGGCGCAGCAACAGTCCGACCAATGCCTCAGCCTGTCCAGTCCAGCCAAGCGATTAGTGGATCGCCATTATTACCTGGCGGTCGACAATCGTTTTCCGGACCGCGCCCGTCTTCGTCTTTCAGATCCGGTAATACGGGAAGTGTTTCGGACCTTGGGTTTGCAGGAATTCACATTGGTTCCCCACGTTCGATATCCGACATGACAGTCTCCGGTGACCAATCAAACGCCATGTTCCATGTTGGATCGACAGGAACAGCCAAGGGACATAACCTTTTCAGTGCATCGCCTTATTCGGCGCACCTTCGTCTTCCTGAAAGTTCGGTCAGAAGTAACGGCTTCCATGGCGCTATTGAAGAGGACGATGAGGACGCCCTGGATGACGATGATGAGATCACCCACCGACATGATTTCGTCGATCCCATGAAGAAGATCGCGGCTGGCAAGCTGATCACTAGCAGAATGTCTGTCGATAGAGATCAGGGCAAGATCTCGGAAGATGTCGCAGATATGGAATGGGAGGCGAACGATATGGAGATGTAAATACGCCCAGCCAGCAAATCTTCTAGTTCAGTAATCTACTAGACAGCATATATTCCGCAACCAATACAACACACGACAGAACAGCCCACTTTCCACCCTCAACTTTCAAATCATCTCACTGTACATTGCCGTTGTAACATAGCGCCTCCTGTTGGACACCACTGCTTACAACAATGACTGCCGATTTCCTGGACAGTATGGAGGCTCGTAACCAGGGTTGTGGGTTGTCAGGGCTATCGAAGACGGAGGAGCACTAGTTGTAAACTGTAACAGATATGGCTGTACAATTCTCTCGCCAACTTTAAATAGCATGAAATGGATCCCTTCTCGCTAGTCAATGGACGTAACCAAGGTCTCGTGGACGTATTTCCTCCCTTCAGTAAAGTGGTGAGCGAGAGACATCCTGTAAGCCGATGAGGGCTTATCTGAGGAGCTGTGCAGGTGGTTTGAATGCTGGTTGAATATCCGGAATCTGAATTGCAACAATTTCAACCAACTCTGGTCATGCAAAGGCCTGTAATTACCGCCGCGGAACAGCACGTCGATACCGAATGACCGGTTGATATTAGTCGAACTCGGCATGATCATCAGGAGCTGCAAGAACAGCTGAAGGAAACCATCCACCTGGGTCTCTTGTATCTTACACTACAGCCTGTGAGTGGGAAACAATCTAAATCCCCGCGGCGTCGACTTTATACCTTGGAATCATTAATATCCGAAGAGGGCAACATGAACATTCTTGTGAGTACACGTCATACGGTCTGCCGCCGACGTCGATAGTTCTGGACTCTTGCAAATGTAGTCGTCTCTAACGCACCTCGCGACAACTACTATAGGATTCCCTGTTCGGAAAGCGGCTGACGCCGGCCGAAAGGCTTCGACAACACCAGAGGACGCTGCAGAAAGCTCAGAGGGAGCTGGACAGGGAAAGAACCAAGCTGGAGCAGCAGGTACGAAGGGCTTCAAGTTGCAAGATACAGCAGGCTCATAGATGTTGGTCCTTGACGTGCCATAGGAGAAGAAGCTGATGGCCGATATCAAGAAAAGCGCAAAAGCAGGACAAATGGTGTGTGTCTTCTTGGGCTTCAGTAACGTCGGCTTTCTGTCGAGAACTGATGATAGGTTTCCCAGTCTGCCGCTAAAATTCAAGCGAAAGACCTTGTGCGAACACGGCGCTATATTCAGAAGTTTACTCAGATGAGAGTGCAGTTACAGGCAGTGTCATTACGAATGCAAGCTTTGCGAAGCAATGAGCAGATGGCTGTTGCTATGAGAGGCGCTACAAAGGTCAGATCAGCAAGCGAGATTGATTTTTCTTAGTGGCTAACATACGGGATATGACAGGCAATGGGCCAGATGAACCGTTCTTTGAATCTTCCACAAGTGTGTATACTTTATGATTCGCACACATGGCTCGTGCTGAACCAGCTCTTTTCATAGATCCAACGCATAATGAATGAGTTTGAGAAAGAATCAGCAACCATGGATATGAAGGAGGAAATGATGTCCGATGCAGTGGACGATGTTATGGATGATGAAGCTGAAGGCGAGGGCGAGGAGGAAGAGGGCGACAAAGTTCTGAGAGAGGTATTGGACGAAATCGGCGTCAGTATGGGTCAAATGGTAAGCCACGTTGCACGTTTGATAAAAAATAGTCTTGATATTTACATACATGTCATTTTTCTTAAAGCTGGGTGAAACTCCTGATCATGTTATCTCTGCTCCGGCCACATTATCGAATAAACAAGCTGTTGCGGAGGGCTTAGGTGCAGATTCTGGGCCTTCTAGCTCTGGGTTCAGTAGACCAGGCAACACGTCCGCCGGAGGACCTGCAAGTGGTGGTGGTGGTGGAGCTGGATTATCTGATGAAGATGCGTTGCAAGCTCGGTTGGATCAACTGAGAAGAGACTGAGACATCTACATATGACGATGGTATTAATGTCCTAATATGTTGTATCTTTTGTCTTTGATGAGATCGGCTTTGTATGTATGGCATTATCTGCTCGAGATCTAACCAGTATCTTGCGAGGAGACGCGCAGCCGGGAGCTGCACGATAAGCTGCATGAGCACAACTCTAGGGTTCTGTAAAATCATCGATTCTTATAACTGTGTATACACTTGGCAATCCATAAGCAATTGCTTCAGGTCTATTCGTCCGTGACGGTGACAACGGGGAAAGCGGTTCGCTGGAAGAAAGATGTTTTCTTTCTATTCCATTTCAGAAGTTCACGGTCCATTTATTGAAATCGGTTCCTTGATATTGATGACGCGAATGCGGGACAAACTCGATCATGCCTTGGCAAACTTCTCCGTCCATTCTCTGGCAACACCGATAGCTCCCTTTTCATCGTCTTTCCAGTGCTGGGCGACGTCATTCTAGGACCCGCAAACGAATCAGCCACTCGTACGTGGGAGTATTGGAGCGGCTATAACTAGCGGTGTATCGGACTTACTGCTAGAGGATCGTCAGGATTCGGGGCACCTAGTAGTGCTTGAATTGAGAGAAGCACGGTTCGGATCTGCAACGCTGGGGACCATTTGTTCTTCAAGATATCCAGGCAAATTCGACCGAGTTTGTCTAACGGACGATAAGCGGATAAGTAATCAGCGATGGCACCTGCAACTATGCGAAAGAGAAGGCACCGTACCGATGTTGGGGTGGTAAATCTTGGTCAAGAAACGGACTTTTGGCGGCGCCATTGGGTAGTCTTCAGGCAAGAACAACTCGGCTTTGAATACACCCCCTATAAAATGGACTACTAGGTAAGGCAACAATAACATCGTATTCATCCGGGCTACAAAAAACATACCTTCATACGGGCTTCCTCCTGGACCGTTTATCTTCACATCAAAGTATCGCAGGTTGTTCTCATGAGGAAGGGCAGAGATTCCCGGTGGAGAATCGGCCATCAGCCTCTCAGTTTCCTACACAAGGATGACAGAAGGGGTCAGCTATGTGTATACCTGAAACGATACGGGTAACTGCTGGTTAAGCAGGTCTTGTGCGTGGTTATCCACTTACTTTGAGGATACGCTTTGGTAGACCGGCTGCCATTTCGAAGGAAGACGTAGGTTGATATGGCTTCTCACTGATGGGACGGCAATGGGAGGAGTAGTGGAAAGCTGCCTGCCTTCTGTACCAGTTGCAACACCGGGTGAAGGTGTGTCGAGTACTGGAAGTCCTCGAGTTGATTGCGACGCCGTTCGATCGACAAGCCAGGCAGCTCGCCAGGCCGGTCGGGCGAGCTACCGACTCTGGCCACGGCGATACACAGGCTGTGTGAGCCTCTGCAGGTTCGCGGCAGCAGAACTGAAACGGGTATACAATGGTTATATTCTTGATCCACTCAGCTGCAAGGATAGCGTCGGAGCAGCACCAGCGCAACTGCGAGAACAGCTTAAGAGTCGGGGCCGCAACGACCGATGCACAAAGCTTAACAGCTAACGACAGCGATTTCACGTCGATCACATGAGCGGACGGGACTTTGCAGGCAAGTCTCAATATAAAGAGCAGGGTCACCCGTCAGGCAGAGCCCTTAACGAACCAACGGAACATGCCACCGCAGAACTTGGGACAGAATCGAAGACGGTGGAGCCATCAGCAAACTTAGCCGGTCCAGGTCCTAATGAGTATCCTCAGCCGATGACGAATCATTCGGTAGCAGGGACTTCATCGTCTGAACTGCCCCCCGCATACGATGCACCGGATCCCAAAGCTTCGGCGTACTATCATCTTTCAAAGGCGTCGATGGCAGAGAATGGTATGCCAGCGCCAGCACAGAGGAGTGCGTCAGGTAGAGCGCTGCCGATGCCGCCTGGTCAGTGGTACCCAGGTGGTAGTCAGGCAGGTTTAGGTGTTAATGGATCAATGATTGCGTCGCGGAGCTCCAGTGGCTCCAGACCTTTACCGCCACGACCTCCAGTCATCTCGACGCTCAGCGCCAATGGGGTTGGCATCGAAGGAACAGGCTACATCGACATGCATTCGCAAGGGGCAGAACATCACAAGCCTCGGAAACCGTTACCACTCGCCCCTGGCACAGGGTCTCACACTGACCAGTTACCTGCAATACCCGTGGATGCTCGGAACCAACATACTCCGAGTTATCCGCCTCCCCCGACCGGTTCTGGATTTTTGAATATTTTCCCACCAGCATTCAGCTCCTTACCTCAAATGTCACCGGGGACACCAGTAGCCAATACTGCTCCTCCTCTAGCGTCGCCTTTTCCCAATACACCAATGTCAGCATTTCCACCATCGTACATGTACGGAATGCCCACAATGCCTGCATTGGATCCAACCATGTATCACAACATGCCTCCACCCCTGACGGGCGTAGGTATGATAGGTTACCCCGCCTACGGGGTGTATCCTCCTGGGTATATGCCGCCCGTTTGGCCTTCTGCTCAATCTTTAGCAGTTCCTGGCCAAGAGCATCAATCTCACGCTCCTTCCTACTTCGCAAATCAATCCGTTTCTCCAATGCCAGTTTATTCGGAAACACCTTCGTCACACAGACCTCCTCCGGTCGGCGTTCCTACGTGGCCTATGGCGGCGCCTAACGGCAATGGTCACGCTGTCAGCGATCTATCAGAAGGAGGTAATACTACTCCCAAGTCTACAATGCAGAACGAATCAGCAAACCAGGAAGCGAGGGAAGAGCACAATTTTCGGAATCAGGACGTACCGGGTGATGCAGGCGTGTTTCATGACGGAACAACCAATCCGACTGATTCAGGATTTGATCAGCACATTGCGGAAGAGCAACCAAGCTTTGAACATCGAACCTCGATACCTGTTCATGCGACTGAGAACCATATGACAACGCGTAAATCTCGAGGCATGGAATATCTGCAGAGCTTAGGGGTGACAACCAATTCATCTGTGTCAAACACTGTGCCGGAGAGACCCTCCGCCATCGAAATCTGGCCGCCTAACACATACGCACAGTCCAATATCGAGTCAAAGCCCGACCAGTCAAATATACAAACCCCCACAGGCGACGCAATACAATCCGCTTCATCTCTCCTGAACAACACCCATATCACACAGCACACTGCACCCGACTCGATCTTCGATCAAAGTCAATCACAAGCACATCGAGACAGCACGGTATCTATTACGAACACGATTCAATCCGTTGGCGAAGGCCCGTCATATTCATACGAGAGACTCGCAAGAGTACCAAGCGTCGCGCCTTCCTGGATAAGTCAGGCGAGGGAAGGCGGACGACCTCCTGCCCGATGGGTGCAGAACAAGTTGTTCTTGCATCAGTCGCATGCGGAAGGTCGAGACACCGAATTCGATCCCGAGTTGGCGATAGACTCTTATTGGGATGATGATATGAACGACGAGGGGATGTATCGCGATGACGAAGAGGGAAGCGTAGAAGAGGAAAACGAAATGAACTTTTTCATGCCGAGTTTGGAAAGTCATGTGGCCGTACAACTGAGGGATCGAGTTGAAAGAAACACACACATAAAAGGGGGAATCTCTTGGCCAGCAAGTTTTACAGGCAGGGACGTGGTAGTAAGTATCCATCTTCCTCGCGCTTGTTTCCCCTACGATCCAGTCTCTTATGACCTTGTGCTGCACATTGTATAGACTGTCATTCAGTCACTAATGCCTGACTGGACCAGAACTTCGAGCAACGACAGAAGGTTTGCTCTCTCCGTAGCACGCTCGTTGCACAAACAGCTCTTCTTCGTCGAAGTAGACTGGGACGATAAACCACTGCGAGATGCGATGGAAGACGTCTATCAGTTTAACGAAATAGACGGAGCCGGAGCGATGGCCTATGAACTGCCCACGTAAGCCACTTTGCTCAGGCTATCAACCACATCTTGACTGAAATTTCGGCTCGACAGGGGTGTCCAAATCATGGTCACGAAGTGCTACAGTCCCAGTTGCGTAGCAGACAAAGGCTGCTATTCTTCGAGATGTCCATACAATATCAGTCCCGTAAGTTTTGCTTACAGATCTTCCTGTGGAATACATACCAATTGCGGCGCACATATTTCAGGACGCATATCTCAAGATCGAGCGAAAAGCGAGTGCAGCAACCATTAACACAATCACTATAGAGGCACAAGAGAGAGAAAGAGTACAGAACAGTCTAGACGAAAGCCTCTTAGTAGCATTGCCAGATTCGGAGCGCAAGAGACAACTGTAAGCACCTTCGTTGCGAAAAGATCGATGAAAACAACAGCAGATTATTTTGCGCTCTTTAGCATTATCCATCAAGCCGTAACTGCTGAGGAGCAATACAAAGCAGACCTGGAAGCGTTGGAAACGGTAAGCATACATTCGAAGCAGCGTGCCAGGCATGCTGAAAATCTGTCTTGCAGCTATATATCAGTCCTCTCAGATTGGCTGATCCGCCGGTAATACGATCACTGAAGGACCTTGAAGAGCTGATCAATGGTATCTTCGGCAACATTCTCGAATTGCGGGAGGCCAACGCAAGAATTCTCGAGTTCTTCCTCATCCGGAAACGAGAAGAGGGAGGATTACTCACGACTGTGGGCGATATCTTCTTATCAGCTGCAGCCGACTTCAGAAACCTGTATCCCGAATATATCGGCGGCTTGCCCAAAGCGGAGGAGAGGCTGAAGATTGAACTGAATCAAAATGCCAATTTTAGGGCTTTCGTGGAGGTAAGTCGATGGCGTGTTGTTTCAAGGAAAGCAAACTTACTTGATCCAATACACAGACAGTGAGACAGAACGCTAGACGAGATTTCGACAATAGGCGATTGGACCTTAAGCACCTTATGACGCGGCCGTCGACACAGCTTAATCGATATCCGCCCATTCTTGAGGCGATTCTAGCAGAAACGCCAGCTGACAGTCCGGATGCCTTATTTTTGTCTGAAGCTATTAAAGCCATTCGAAACTTGACATTTGCGGCTCAGCTGAAATTGTGGCAGGGAACAACCGGTCGAACGGAGCACGTGCAAAACGCCGATCCTCTACTGAAAAAGGAAGCGAAAGACCAATCAGGTGACAAGGACTGGCACGATTTTGTCAGCAAAGAAGATCTAGAGGGCATATCTGAGAAGGAAAAGAAGCTGCAAGAGTGAGTACTTAGAGCGTGAAATCAATAGATGCTCGACATTGACACTTGTCTCTCTAGGCAAATTTGGGAATTGATAAAATCCGAGATGCAATATGTAGCTGATCTTAGGGCAATAGACAACGTCAGTGAGCAGTTGTACGCTTCCAGGCACACCGCTGACATCAAAACGTTTACAGGTCTTTGTGGATGGCCTAAGAGGGGCGGATGAGCATATCGTTGACCGCTTCCGACTGTCTGAATTCGAAGCAGATGTCTTTCATAATTTTGGAAGTTTACGCATGATACATGAGGAGTTATTACGCAACCTTCACGCCAGACAGGAAGAACAGCATCCCAGGATGGGACCGATTAGCGATCTGATCTACGATGCAGCTCTCAAGTGGGGTGACGCCTACCAGGAATACGCGTCCAACTTACCGAAGGCTCTGTTTGCCATTGACGAAGAAAAGAAGAACAATCCCAGGTTTAGTGCATTTCTTGAGGTGCGATATAAGTCCATCCAAATACTCGAGGCATAGCTAATGGAATTATCATATGACTTCCAGAAATGTATCAGCACTCCAGGTACCAACCGGCAAGGGTTCCAACATTTCATCAATAGGCCAGTACATAAGCTGCCTCGACTAAAAATGCAGCTTGAGAGTATTCTGTCGACATTGGAGAAGCTCGAGCTATATGATCACACTGATACAATTACACTACCGCAAGTGGTGGAACTGATCTCTATACAAGGCAAGAGCATCAACAAAGCTGTTAAGGAGATGGAACCCAAAGTCCGGTTGCGATCGCTTCCCACTCAGCTGTTCGGCGGCAAATTCGGCGAAAATGCGGTTAGTAGAAGTAGATCGTCATTTACAAGCGAGACCGCTTACACCTCTTCCCTTAGATTAAATCACTGGACCTTCTGAACCCGAGCAGAGAGTTGATACACGAGGGGAAATTATATCGACATTCAGACACAACCCTAAATACCACATGGTCGGAACTCAGCGCTTTCCTCTTCGATAATTACTTTGTGCTTTGCAAAACGGACAAGTCCTCCAAAATGACATCTTCAGGCATTGCAAGGCACTATATCAACCGCAGAGTGAGTTGTCTGTCCACGCTCACATTTGCGAATTCTCGATAACCCTTTTCGCTTTCAAAGCCTGTGCCTGTTGAGTTGATCGTATTGAACAGTTTCGAAAACAGCGGGCAGAACAGAGCTGTGGGATTCTTGAAGGGGATCAGAGGAGACAGACACGAAACTTCATTTGGAGGACGTGACACATCCGATTCCAGAACTGTATACCCGTTCAGTTATACGATCATAGGTTCAGGCTCTGCCGCAGGCCAGTATACCTTATGGACTGACTCTGAACAGAGCCGGCAAGAATGGAAAGAGAAATTCCAGCACGCGCAGGCGCTTAGGAGAGCCGAAATTGAAGCAAATACCGTAGGTTTCGGAAGATGTGGTCCCCAAGCTGTGCCATTACCATCGCTGATAATCATGATAACCTTGCAGATATTTGAAATGCTCCCACTGAGTCTTGATACGTTTCACGTCTCTCAGTCATATGGCAATACAGTACAACGAACGGACGCGACACAACAGTTCACCGGACCTGTGACTTGCTCTGTTCCATTTAGTGAGTCGGGCGACTGTTGTCGAGGACCGAACGCTAAGACTTTTGCGTATCTAGGGACTCTCGACGGTCGTGAATTAGTGGCCATCGGTTGCCAGGAAGGTGTCTGGATCGGCTTGCGCTCGGACCCTAGGTGTACGTCGAATTGCTACCGTAGCATTTTGCCCAAGCTGATTGTCTATCGAAATATTACGCCCGATAGCCCTACGAAAGGTGTTACACCTTCGAGCCGTCACGCAATGTGCGGTCCTTGAAGCCTTCAGCTTATTCCTAGTCCTGTCTAGCAAGGTACGATTTCCACGTCAAAAAATGTTGCCTATCAAGAGGAATTGTACGTTACTGACATACTGAAACTCATGCAGACCTTGTTGGCATACCCTCTTGAGGCTCTTGTGCCGTCCCTGAATCCTGGCGCACCTGCTCCTCGAGGTCATCAGAAGTTATCCGACAAGCACGAAGTCCAGTATTTCACTTGTGGTAACATCTCTGGCCGGACACTCGTTATATACCTTCGGAAAAAGGGTGTAAGTGGATGTAGGTGGAATCCGTGCTTCAGGTCCACTGATATCCCAGATGGTTTTCACAGCTTGATAGTGTCTTCAAATGTCTAGAGCCGGTTTCAGGCAAAGATTCTGATGAGGGCCGGAATCGTCGCCCATTTGGAAACCTGATGCTGAATGCCAAAAGCGATTGGTTTAGAGTTTACAAGGCAAGCGTTCTTGGTACAGCCATGGCGTTCATGTGCTGATCTAATCCCCGTTCCTACTTCAGGATTTCGGTATCTCCGCTGAGGCGTACAACGTCACCTTCCTCCGTTCAAGGATCATCCTGAGTTGCTCAAAAGGATTCCAAATCATGGACCTTGCGCAGTAAGTGCATTTCTTTTGGTCTTTCTGTTTGGATGGGCAGTTCGGTTTACACACCTCCTGTCAGGTCATCTTCTGCCGAATTTCCTGTCTTCGATAACGCGAAACTCAAGAGCGACAGTAACCTCGCAGCATTACGAGAACGGTGTAACAATGGCGCACGACCTTTAGGCATTTTCAGAGCAACAGACAACGAGTTCCTACTCTGCTATGATACCTTCGCATTCTACGCAACCCGCCAAGGCTACCCATGCCGAGACTTGAAACCAATTGACTTTGAAGGTCGTCCAGAAACTGCGGCCTTTCACCCGCCATACCTTCTCCTATTCTCGGCGTCGTTTATAGAAATCCGCCATATTAGTGATTGTCGACTTGTCCAAATAGTCAATGCTAAAGACGTCAAGTGTACATGGCAATGCGGCGACACAACCACATTACCGATCCCAGGACCCGAGTAAGTGGCTTCTCGAACATCAAATGCAACGGACTTGGTTTATAAATTTCTTTTCCGTTACATTACTAGTGGCTACGACGAGCGACGCATGCCCATGGAGCCGAGAGTACATATAGCTAAAAGAAGCGATGTGCATGACGGACGAAAACGCGGGACTGCAGTAGGAATTGATGTGTAAGTGTTGAAAATATTACAACTTGTACCTCTACTAACGACAGCGCTTCACAACAGTTTCGAGTTGTGTCCGACTTCAATATTGAACAACCCTGCTCGGGAGCCCAACAGCGATAGTCTCTATTTCCCTCCCGCTCCATCGGTTCAATATGTGAGTCTGGGCGTATCTCCAAACCTCGGCGTGACTTGACTCAATTGTGTAATTCAGATGAACGGCGGTGGTCCCAGTTCTCAGTATGGCTACAGGCCGTGGGGTTAGCCAAACGTTGAGAACGTCATAAATAAAAATCGTAAGACTGTCAAAAATCGCCAGTCACGCTTCCTGCGTCATATCGCAAATAAAAATCGGTTGTATAGATACTCGGTACATACAAAGGGCGTACAAAGGAGTCTGTAGATCGGATCTCTGACACAAACACACAGGCCAGATATTTATGTCACAGCACATATCATTAATGGGAGACATCTTAGCAGCATCCTCCCCGAGCTTTGACAGCGTTGCCATCCGCGAGGTTGACTCCGTTGCCGGGTCCAGCATTACCTGCCTGTGCTGCAGCAGCCCGTCTGTTAGACGCTGTACCAGCCGCGGCACCACCTGCCCCGGAGTTCTTGGGCATCATGCTTTCGATCGGCAGGTTCTTCGCTGTTTCAGCCAGATAGAAAAAGCGTTTGAGCAAGATGCACATGCATTCTGCAACTCAAGACAGGTGCTTACCGATTTCTGTGAAGAGCTCTTGTACGCCCTTACCCGTCTTGGCGGACGCCTCGAAGAATAACAGTCCGCCTGCTTCTTTGGCATAAGCTTCGGCCTCTTCTCTCGTAACTTGCCGCAGGATCTCTCCCGAAACAGAGGCCTTTGTCGTAGTGGCTTCCGGTTGTGCTGTCCCTTCATCTTCGGCTGGGGTCGACTGATCATCTTGAGCTGATTCATCACCGTCTTCATTCACTGCGTCCCTTTCCGCCACTGTTTGCGGCTCCTCTACAGACGCCGTCGATGACACAGCTCCATCGGTAATGAGATCGAGCTACACGAGCGGGTTTCTCGAATCAGTCGCATACCTGGAATCGATAGAGGGGAATACTCACCTTGTTACCAACCAACGCAATCACAATATTGGGATTTGCTTGACGCTGTAACTCATTGACCCAGGCCTTTGCTTTCTCCAACGAAGACTGTTTACAAAGTTCCAGTAATTGAGTAAGGGCACAAAGGTAAAGGATTGACGGAAGTCACACACGGCTTTGGTGATATCATAAACTACTACAGCTGCTGCTGCGTTTCGGTAGTACATGGGAGCAAGAGAGTGAAATCGTTCTGACGGGTCAAAGATAGTGGAGAACGCTTGTCAGTCCAATGTACGTCGGTTTGAAAAGCCAGTAACATACCTTGACCAGCGGTATCCCTGAGACCAAGAGCCAAGACAGGCATTAATATCTTTGCATGTACGCTTGATCAAGTAATACTAACCAGATCTCAAATTTGATGACCTTGTCCTCTAACCGGCACTCTTTATGACCACGTTTCGTTCGTCACACGGATGAAGGGTTGGAAAAATCAGTTGAGATTTCGAGCGGTAGGTTCTAGCGATAGCTGCCCGCTTCAATTGCTTGACTATGGGACACTTACTCTGCGTCAAAAATGCCGCACCGATGGTGGGGCTGTTGTTCTCGTTAAAATCATTTGAGACGAATCTCAAAACCAGCGAAGATTTTCCCACGGCAGCTTCGCCTGATTAGTATCGCCATTTTCCAGACGGAGATCGCATGACATCACGAAAATAATGAATGACACAGAAATTGCATCAGTTATCAGTCCGTGAAAAGTCCACAATAGGGCTCCAAAGGAAAGACTATCGACATCCTGTTGCTCCTATTCCTTTCCTTCCGCAAGTCGCTATGACTGCGAAGCAAGCGTTCCTCCGAATGTTTCATCATGTAAGGCTTTCCTCGAACCAACGGTCAAATCATGGCTGAAACCAATTGGCCTTCTTGACAAAAAAGGCCTTGAGAGGTATTTACTGCTTCATGATACCTTGACGCTCTTCGTCAAACAACATTGGTTGTCTTCACGCCAGTGACTCGAAAACATCTCCCCCCTGTCGATATGAAACCTCTCCGACGATTTTCTTCGATCAAAGCGGAGACTCACCTAGCAGAACCAATTTAACCTGAACGGCCTTTGCAGGTGCCTCGGAATCAGCCATCGAAGATTGTTTTACTCAAGAAATGTATGAAAAGATTGCAAGTGGGAATGTCTTGAGTACAGGGCCCTGTATTTGGATAAAGTACCGAATAAAAAGGACGCTGTGGCTGTGTGACAGTGAGACTCTCGCTGATCTGTAGTTCCAGAAAGTTGTTGATGGTGTCCTCACGTTGGCAGAGTCCTAGAGTTTGTCTTGAAAAATGGCAGGTTACCACAACTTGTATCGCTGAATGAAGACAGAAACGGTATCGCCCCTGTCCATCACGATAAGGCATTACGTCGCAAAGACAGAGAGCATCTCCTACTGATGCCCGACGACGCCGCGCCGTGACCTCAGCCGGAAGCAAATGACAGTTTACGTAAGCGCTCCTCAAATCGGAAGTGGCAATCTTTTGCTTAAACCAACAAAGTGGTGCCTGTAGGCTGTAGCCTCTCGGTAGGTTATGCAAGTTCAATATCCAGAATTGGAATGACACAAGTAGACTTCGTGGCATGTTTGGACACCCTTCCCATCACTAGTGAAGCCTTCCATAGATCACGAAACTGTACAGGATAATACCCCCATACCTATGCGGGCGACGCCCGATGCTGGTAAATGCCTTGATGAGGTTACAGACAATCCGGAAAGACAACCAGAACGCGATCTTTTCCCTACAGCTTTGCCTTGCCTATGCCCTTATCCTTGGAGGTTTTGGGGTCTGTGGCCGTCGCCCGAACCACACCTTCTTGCACGGTCAGGGCGACCAGCTCCCCTTCTTCGGTGTAAAATCGACCCTCGACCACTCCCCTTCCATCGCCTACTCTGGGAGAGGTGATGACGTGAAGAAGCCAATTCGACGTCTTGAAGTCGTTGGAATAAAAGTAGACGACGTGGTCCAGTGATGCCTGCAAAAAAAGTCCGGCATTAGCGAAGTAATATGTAGGGATACTGCAGGGATCTCGTAAGCTTACCATCATACCTAGCTTTGGGTTGCTGTTTTGGGAGAGCCCTGTAGCTTGCGCGGCAGTTCCAATAAATTGGAAATCGGAGAGATACGCCAATATGCTCTGAAGTACTCTTGCAGTGAGTGTTTATCTCTCAAAAGCATATACGTGTGTGGCTTACCTTTTGATAGTTGTTATCGAGCGATGAGACATTCTCATCTTTCGCCTTCATCCATAACATCCTTTCGTGCCTCTCCATCTTTCTCTTGACCTGTTTGACGCTTTGATCAGAAGATGTGGCTGATAGGGCACCTCTCGCACGCGCCGCGAAGTTCGCTTTTCCAGTTACCGAACCATCCCATTTCGTTTCTGCTTTATCCGCTCGGCTCTTCCCCTCTGAAGCATCATCGTCTTCGAACCAGAACTCGACATCGCGAGGCACTTCGCGAATCGCCACAGGGCTGGAATCCCTTTCGAGGATGTATGCTTCCAGGCTGTGTCGCGCTCCTGGGTGAAGCCTGGCAGCAGAAGGGGTAGATAGGTACTTGCTCCAACGTTCTTCTTCCGATTCACAAGCCATTGGAGGTGGGATGCCCAATGGCATTGGCTCCCGAAAAGATGGCTGGGGAAAGCGCGCTGGAGTCGGTAGGGTAAATGAACAAGTCACCATGAAGATTGGCTGGCCGTTCTGAGAAGCGGTGACAGAGCTGCAATAAGCATGAATATTATCAGTACTTGTACGTGCGGCAAATGTATGACCAACGAACCGTGTGACGTATGACTTCCCATCCCGGAGCTTTTCCACCCTATAGATAATAGGATATTTGCCCAATGCACTGATCAAATCAGGCGAGATTAGTAGCTGAACGTTACAACGAACTCCGTCAATACTAACGGTAGAAGGAAGTAACACTGTATGGCATTGATTGCCTTCCGGTCAGCAGATGCATTAGAGCCTGGCCTAAAGGCAATCCAGGACTTACGTGTTGACTGTGAAGGGTCCATGGTTTACCCTTGTCCAAAGTCTGAATCGCTGCCCGCAAACTCAACCCTAAAACTTGTCCACCAAATCCGCCTCTACAGAGCAAGCATATAACGGCAATTAGCCAATGGTCTGCGAACTTTGCCATGAGTAAAAGGTCGTACCTGGCGTTAATGGGAATCCACAATCTGGTAGAGCGATATGTAAGCGGATCGATCTCCTCGATATGAAGTGAATTCACAATGGACTCTCTCTCGATTTCGGCCGCAGATGGCATCTTCGACGAAGTTCCAGACGCCGAAGTTAGTGCAGGAAAGCTATGAGGCTTCAAAGACAGTTGGCCGGAGGCCGGGTCCGTAGGCGTGTCGTGTAGTAGCGGAAGGTCAACCAATTCGATGGACATGTTGCTGAAATTCGAACTGAGCGAGTTCTCTGTCTTGAAGGCTTAGCAGGTCAAAAGGGTTCGTCGTTGTCGAGATTCTATATGTGACAGCGGATTGAGGTTTCGGCAGCAGGTTCGCTCGCATCTTATTGCAAACATGAAAGATTAAGTTGTTCTGCGTTCGGGTTGAAGTGTGAACGGATTACCGGTTTAGCCGGGTTGCTTCCGCACATCAGCACCCCAACATCATCATGTCAACGACTGCTACAACAACCGCTTGGCAACTGTTTCCAGCTTCTTGTTCAGGGCTGCAATAGCTGCTGCAGTATTCTCCGTATTCTTCACCCCTTTGGCTCTCCCTCTCCAATTTGTCCATGATGTCGTCTTTTGAATATCTTTCTGCCTCTTTCCTCGAGCCCTTTCAACCATAGAGCAAGGATAACGTCTTCGATACCTGCTTCAGAAATATTGAATGTCATAATATAGCATTGATTTCGACGGGATTCTCCACCGACGAGTATCTTGCGCTGAAGACATGCTAAGAATTAATGGTCGCCGTTCCGCGATAGCTATACAAACGTAAATCTGGTCTCATCCCTATCTGTTACCATTCGCCTCGCAGCCTCGGTTCCAACAACACGCTCGAGTTTTAGCCAGTCAAACTTGCTGAACGCAACTCTCGAGCTGACATCCGCTTCGTCGACGTCAATCGTTTGTCTCCCGGTAGCAGAAGGAATGAATGGCCCGGCCATGAGTTCCGGGTAGAACGCAGCGTGATCCGGCAACGAGTAGAAGACGAGGGTTTTCGCACCTCGAAGTCGGTATCTGTGGGAAAGGTTTGGTAAGTTCGATACGCGAACGGCGCAACTATGTGACTAACCGACGATAGAAATGAAAACGTTCCGTGACAATCAGGAAATCCTTCTTGCCTTTAAAGAATGCAGTTCTTGCAGCCGAGATTTCTTGATTCGAAGAATATCTATTATGAACAAACGTTAGTCACGGTGAACCTCTAATGGTGAGGCATACTTTGGCGCTCACTCTGAGATAGCGGTGAAGCTGAAATCATCCCGTTTCTTCATGAAGTTGGTCACCTTAACGAAGTCGTAATAATCCGGAATCATAATAAGCGTTGCTGTCCGGCTGACAGCTGATTTCAACAAAGCAGGCAAAGTCTAAGGTTCGAAGTACAGATTAGGAAAGGGCTTATAATACGGTCAACCGTGTCTCCAAGCTTACAGTATCGGTAAAGTACTTGAATCGCACATCGAGCTCCTCGACCGGATCATTGCAAGGGATTCGGCTGAATACCTGTCGCACACCCTTGCGCACTTGACCTAACAGTCCTGGGTAGTTTGTTCTGTCCATCCGGATCTTGCCTTCTACGTTGAACAACTGGCGATTGAACAAGGCTCGCATTTCCGGCGTCTCATAGCGTGAGATGAAGATAGATTGTCGCAAAAATTTGGCTCTGATATCAAACCCCAGTTCGTTATTGAACTGATTGGAGCTAGGCGTGTTGCAGAGACTCACTGCTGATCGGCATACCAAGGCTTTAGCCGTGAAACGTCGCATCCATGGGTTTCCTTGGGTTCCCCATTCACATGTGAAAACACCCACTACCGGCACAGTTGAAAAGTCAGTGGCGATCAGCTTGTGATCATCCGGAAAATCAGGGATGATAACATACCTGGGTGAATGCCCAATTCTGCATTGACATGACGTCCAGCCCATCAGCAACAAGGACTTCAATCGAGCTCAAATAATCGACACTCCCTCGCTCTTTATCCGCTGTCATTCTGATTGCCAATGGACTAGCAATAATGATGTCGCAGCCTATCAGTTTTTCTTCGTTGGCAGGTGGCATGATCACTCTCCACGCTTTTCTGGTAAATTTGATACCAAATCGAAAGTTGTCATCCGTGTTGCCCTTGAAATTGGCGATGTGGTCGGCCGGATACTTCTCCTTTGCTTCAGCAGTATCTAAAGGGTCCGTGTAGTCCGAAGGTAAGCCGAATGAAGTGGCGAATGGTTTACGGTTTTCGATTTGCGTGCCAAGGGGTGCAAGTGGGAACAAGTGGTTTTCGAGATAGTGCAGAGCCAAATGTCGACTTGGAAGAAGTAGCAAAACTTTGGGTCTAACGAAAGAGGAATCCTGAGGCGGGTCATCGTTCTCATTGCCCCGCGCTAGCTTCTCATTGTTTTTGATGATACGTCGACGAGTCCTATACAGAAGCCAATGGTAAGCGACATTTGGCAAACCAGCAAAGCAGAAATTAATCTGAGCTCACTTCATGACGTGATTCAGTGCATGCATGGCGACTGCCGATCTGACATCCTCTGTTTCCGGACCAAAACCACCGGCTCCTGTACCGTCTGCATCGCCATCCAGTCCATGCAAAAACATATCCTGATATTGACCGATGACATCCAGCGTAGAAGATAAGACTGCTGATTGGGTCGGATGTTGAGCGTTGAAGGTTTCCAGTATCGCAGGGGTGATCTAAAGCGCCAAAAGGTCAGACTGGAAACCTCAACCCAGAAGCGAACGTACTTACCCTAGGTGCCGAACCATTGACACTGCTTCCAGCTATCGCCTCTATCTTTCCCGGTAGCATCTGGACCACAGGGCCTAAGCCGTTCAACAACTTCTTTGAGCTTCTCCATTCACCAGCTTCTGCAGCACTCAAAGACTGTGCTTTAAGAATCGGTGGCTCCGGTGCGAAGTGTACGTTGAATGGATCTTCTGTGAGCGCAATCAGAGCTTTGTTTAGTGTATTTATTCACGGCAAGCAAGTAACCTCTCGGTAACTGACCGTTCATAGACGTGGCACTCTCTTGCTTTCCCTCGTCATCAGTGTCTTCGTCCGCCACAAGGTGACTTGCTTCTTCTCCCATAGCACTACCCTGGCCAACAGACGAACCCAGAGGCAAAACGGATTGGCCCAGAGCTTCTTCATCCTGAGATACATCTTCCTTCAATGCCGTGCTAGTCTGTTTTCCCTGTGTCTTCCCCTTCTTCCAACTACCACTTCCGCTTGGACCGACTTCGCCGCCGAAACTGACACCTCGCTTATTCTTCTTCTTGGGGGGTTCTTCGCCTGAATCCAATTCGACGGAAGATTCAACTGTAGTGGAGCTTTGCGGATGAGGTTGGATGGACGGAGATACCGAGATACTGCGTCTCTGTGCTCCAGGCTGGTCTGCTTCCCTCGGCCGTTTTATGGCGGAAACGTTCAACAGGGTTAACAACTTGAGCTGTACAGAGGTCGACATTTCAAAAGCGCCAGATATATGGCAGACTATGCTGAATTCGAAGTAATAGGCAGTCGATGTAGCTGCAGTAGAATTGGTATTGTAGTCAGAGGAGAAGAGTCCAAGAAGCCAAAGAATAATAATTCAACTTTCGTAGGAACGCAAGGATCGTCGACAAAATAAACAAGTCGGCTCCGCTAAAAGCGGACATTTTGATCCTAGTACCCGCTATCCTGAACTCGGACTGTGGAAGTTCTGGAGTTGGAGTGACATGTCATGTGTAGAAGCTGGTACTTTAGGAGAATTATTCTTTCCGATATAGGGTGATGTCACAACTCAAATAGCTCAAGGCACAAATAGAAGATATGTGTCAACTATGCCCATGCATCGACGGAGCTGCAAGCTGCTCGGACGGCATTCATATCATTCAGCCATCCGTCCATCCTGATTCACAAAACGGACAAGTCGAAACAGTTCGTATGCCGTAGTCGGGGCTCGGGTCGTTGCGATCTGACAGGGTCGTTTTGAAGACAACTAGATGCCACTGACAATCAAGGCTATGATGTCCGGTGTTGAACGTTCAAGCAAGCGGAAAAATAGCGCCAATCGGTCCATTGCTGTAGTTTGACGTAGCATCCAGTAATTGCGGAGGGATTATTTTGTTATAGAGAAATCGGATCAAGCGACCATCCCGCTGTTGGCGATATTCCTCTAGCGCGGCCCTCAACCAGCTCCCAACCGCTTCTCCTCGCGGGCTTCAGTCATTCTCGTCAGCTTTCTCGTCAATCAGCTATCAACAGCTCTGCTACTCTTGAGCTGTTCCTTTTCATCCTAGCCATCCAGACCGACAGCTAAATGGACTCAGCTATCCCGACTAGCGTTCTGCAAGCTCTGGGAGTTATGTTAGGCTGTCGAGGCATTCGGTGCTATACTGTATCCGTGATATGGCAAAGGGCGCGATGTTTCAGCAGCGGTTTCTAGTTTCAGTATGAATACAGCAGCTAATACAGCTGTGAGCACGCGCCGGCCGGCAGCTATTGGTTCACCGAGCTGTTCACCGCTAGAACTCTGCTAGTCAGCTTGCTAGTCCACTAACTAGTCCACCAACTAGTCCACCTAGCAGCTAAACTACTAGCTACTA
Source organism: Naganishia cerealis (assembly GCA_030039265.1). Classification (NCBI taxonomy): domain Eukaryota; kingdom Fungi; phylum Basidiomycota; class Tremellomycetes; order Filobasidiales; family Filobasidiaceae; genus Naganishia; species Naganishia cerealis. Next base: position 159,910 of record JASBWR010000023.1, on the reverse strand, counting down.
TCGAATTCGCATCAGCTGCCCCCAGCTCTGTTGGCTGTTGGCTGCAGCTTTAACTGCTTTCCCAAGGCCTCTCAGGTATCTGGCAGCCATAATAGCTGCAGCCATCGTCGTGCGCCTGATCCCGGCTGTGTTAATACCACGATGTTTACCACACTCACTCACTAGTTTCAGTGATGCTGTTAGTGACCTAGCTAGTCACCTCTTCTTATTAGCTCTCTTCTGTCAGCTCTTCTGCGGTGCGACTGCCTGTTCAACCAGCTGTTGGACCTAGGCTTTACCAGCTGGCAACAAGAAAGCGAAGACAAATAGTAGTATGGTCTAAAACTCTTTATGGATACGCCGTGCCTGTGCTGTGAGTTTCGCCATGGAAGCTATCATGGCATTAAAATTGTAAGCTTAGCAATGGGGATATCACCACCTGTAAAGTCTAGAAAGCAGATGATCTTTTTATAACTCTTCGGACACCGTCCCGCTGCTAAACCACAATGTTAGTGGTATCACTGCTGGCGGTTGCCATCACAACGATTCCAGACACTTCGAGAGCCGTAACGGGTTCTGGTCCGTAGTTGCACCGGGTTACCGGTGTTTTCTTGCCGGATCCCTTGAAGGCTGTAACAGGATAAGGAACTCACGATGGCGGCGTTAGGTGGCGTTGCGAGCCTCCCCTTCGGCCAACATAAACCTATATAATGGCAACTTTCGGTGCTCTCCCCTCCTCACCCGGATCAGGAGAGCTCACTCATTGGAAGTTTCGTAACACGCCCATCATGTTGACCAAAATCGTCTTAGCCACCCTCGCTGCCACTCTCACCACGCTTACAACCGCCGCACCTGTAGCGGAGAGCATTGAAGAACGAGCTTATACTTACGTCCCTTCTTACAACTGGGGTCCTCCAATAAGTGGCACATCTTATGGTGTAACTTCCGGTACTGCGTGCACGAAGTACGAAATCATTTCTGCTCGTGGCACGACCGAATCGCAGACATCGCCTTATGGAAACACCGCGACTGTCAAGTGAGTGCACAGCATACAGGAGGTTCGGGTACGAGGCTGACCCTTCAGCGATTTTGTAATAGCGGTATTTTGAACCAAGTAGCGGGCGGTGCGCATTATGAGGTAGTGTATCCTGGTAAGCTCCTTTGCCTTTCGATATGGTCTGCGCACACAAGCTGATCACGATCTATTACCTTTTGGGATATGAAGCGGACAGCAACTTTTCCACTGGTCCAACCATCGGAGCTTCGGATTTGATTCAACATATCAATGGGCGACTGAGCAACTGCCCCGACATGAAGTTTGTGTTGATAGGCTATTCCCAGGGAGCTATGGTCACAGGTAGGCTACTAAGTTCAGAACTCTTCCAACGTATATTGACACCCGCATTTTCAGTTACGGCTGAAAACAATTCTCAGCTTCCCCGAAACGCTGTTGTCGCCACCATCCTCTATGGGAAGTAAGCACATCCCTGTCATACTGACCTTCGAGTAGGTTCTCATGAAAGCTTTTTAGCCCCTATTGGTTGCCTGGCCGACCTGAAAATGCTGGTAAGTGTGACCAATGACGTGGGAGAGTGGGAGTCGGAACTCAGCGTCGCAAATCACTTCAGGCACGGCGGTCGCAGGATACGGCGACGCATCGGCCACTGGCACCAAGACCCCAGCGTCATATCAATCCATTACAAAAGATTTTGTACGTATTCACTCGATGCAGATCTGGGTAGGAGTATAACTCCTGTTTCTAACCTACTCATGCTGTTTTGTTTTTTACATTGATCATTTCCCCTGGCCGTTGTAGTGCAACGCGTAAGTGATCTTCGCACCCCGATCTATTCACGACATCATAATCTGATTGCGTTTTCCTTCTTAAGTGGCGACATCATCTGTACTTCCATGGGTTCCATCTATGCCCATCTCGCCTACTCGGGATCTCCTCAGCAGACCCAAGCTATTTCTTTCGCTACCTCTCAACTGCACGCCGCCGGAATTTAGGTCGCATCGAAGCTGTAGCGCAGCCCGAGTGAAAAACACTCACGCATAAGGAAACTCCGGTATGAAGGCTATGTGAATTGTATCCGTATGAAGTGGTTATGATCATTACTATCATCAGACGTCAAGAGATGGAAAAGAATCTATCTTGAGGGACATGACATGGATTTGTTCTTGTACTGTTACGATACTCGCAAAACTGGAAGAGACATGGGGCGCAGACGATCAACTCGTAGAAATGCAGGCATTCTGGGAGGGTCTACAAGGATGTGGAATTGCGTATTTGGTCTAGCCTTTGCAACCGCTGAGCAAGTTGAGGACAGCATACATGAACCAACGGTAGATCGACCTCAAAATATTCCGTTTCAACAAGGAACATGTTCATAGCTTGAATTCTGCGGTCAAACGAGATATTTGACGCGAGCCCGACTGTGCCCATTCGAGGCTTCTCGTCTAACGTACCCATCGTTTACCTATTCTCCCCTAGCGCTCCATACGCTGACTTCCCCATCCTCACCGCCGGCGACTAAGATTTCTCCATTCCAGTCGATACTCAGGACCCGCTCCCCTTTCCCTTCTTTCTGTTGCCTCTTGACGCTGAACAAGGCCTGTTTCGGGGATCGAACATCCCAGATTTGCAGAGTACCTGAGTAAGTGCCAGTTGCAAGCGTGAACGGCGAAGTGGGATGTGCTCGAATTGATGGTACAGGTGAAGCGGTTTGCATGGTTAACGAGATCAATGATGTAGCTAAAATGCAAAAGGGTTAATAAGAAGAGCGCATCACCAACGGATAGATGATATCACATACCTTCACGTGTATCCCAGAGGCAAACCGTTCGATCCATGTGACCGGTAGCTAGAGTCCCAGATTGCGTCAGTTGATCAATACAGAGCGCTGCCTTATCAGAAGGCCCTTGCTGGAAAGGCGGTATATGTCGTCAGCCTTGCGTCAAAGACCAGATCACCTATCGGCAATACCAACCTTTAAGACCGAATTGTATCCCAGATCTGCTTCCCATCCACGAACAGTGCCATCCCAGGCTGCACTCCATACCCGATTACGGTCTTCCTTATCCCATATTGCGCCTCCGATCCTAGCAGTATGTCCTCTCATAACCATATCCGGCTGTTTCCTCCATCCTCCACTTTGATTGTCGCCAGAAGCTCCGGCTAGCTTTCGCTTCTTTTTGCTGTTCTGACCAGGAAGATAGCTCTTCGGTTCGGCGGAGATGTCATGAGATTCCTCCAGTGGGTTTGCTTCGGTGGGAAGTGAGAAGACACCGAGAAGTCCGTCCCAAGAAGAGGTAAGCACATGTTCGAAATTGCGAGAAGGTGCGATCGATGAGATTGGACCGGTGTGCAGATGCAGAGTCATAATTTCCTGCGGCGTTGGTGTGGTTTCCAGATCAAGCAGAGATGGAATTCTGAAAATGTGCGCTTGACGGTCGACGCCGCCGGCTCCGACATAGATATTTTCGTTCTGGGTCGAAGGTGACAACCACGAACAACATGTCGCTCCTAGTGTTGATGGTAGATTCATGGTTATAGACGCCTTCTCCGAAGCTTCTCCACCGGCTTGAGTCAACGGAATAACTTTGGCATGGGACAAGTATGAAGACATCAAGATGTAGCTGTGGAAAACATAAATAAGCGCCTTCGTTTTATTGTATTTCGCAATAATTGTCCTACCCAGCTCTCTGTATGCTCACACCAGACACCCAATCGTCTTGCGGGAAACTTTCCAGTTGTTTCGGCGGCAGTAGACTTTGAATGTATTCCACATTGATCACACTCTCGAAGTCTCCATTCTTCCTGCTTTTCACCCAATTTTCAAGAGTTGTGCGCAGAAGCTCGCCGTCGATGATGAAATCGAATGGTGTGGGTGCTGCTGATTCTCCTGAAGTGGTATTGAGAACCTTGTTGATCAATTCAGAAAGCTGGAATCGGCGCCAATCCGCTGGGATGAGGTAGGTAGATTGAGGAATGGCATGAGCTGGGTTTCGAGTGTAAAGATTGATAGACACCTTGTCTGCAACCGGGTTGGGGGTAGTTATTAGGTCCGACATTTTGGTCTCTCTACAAATCCAAGGCTTCCAAATACTCCGGTTGTGAGTTGCTATGATATCGACTGACCGAGGATGTAACCTTGGACGCACGGAGACGTCTTCCGCCAACTTTCCTGAGATTAGGCACGTGATCGATCACCACGTGGATGATCGAGCTAGCTTTCGGAAGCGGAAAGGATCCTGAGATGAAAAGCAATCTGGAAAGCAAAATGTTTTGAGCACGGTCAGATGTGATTCAGCTTTCGTGCTGTTTGCCGAATGTAAGCGCGAAAGCCCGCTTTTGGCTCTAGCAGTGGAACTCTCGGCGCCCGTGGCAGGTGCTGACACGCGGGGAGTGGGGCTGTTCGACGGGAACGTCAACAAGTTTATCGTTTCTGGCAGTCTAGCCCAGCGCGGGGAGGACTGCTACTTCCGAGTTTCTCCTACCCCAAGAACCCTCTTGTATAACTCTTTTAGAGGAAAAAAAGATCTCTCATTGAGACTTTTTGTGAGTGAGTATCACGTCGCCGATCGGTCGAGAAACGCTGGGTTAGGATGGAGAGAAGAATCGTTGTTGTTGTGCAGGACCGAACATTATTGACATGGTTATTTTCGTCCCTTTGTTCAGGTTCTGCTCGAGTTGGTTAGGAGGGAATTACAAGGATACTAAGCAGTTTGACTGGAACGGATCGCGAATAGCATAGTAAAGGATGTCTGTCATCTCAAGAAATCCTTTCGACCTTCTCGGCGGTTAGTACTCGGAATCTCTTGCGCACTCGAAAATCTACGACGTGGGGACGAGAAGATGGACGGCTGGAAGGACGTGGATGAAGATTGGTTGTCCGGCCTTGGCAGACGGGAGGAGGCAGGAAAACGGGTTGCGGGAGTTATCAAGGAACGGGGGGTAGTTGATGTGCATTGTAGGAGACGTGCAACGGTTCCCGAAGATACGGACTGGGCGGAGTTCGGGAGGGGATGAGGATGCAGGATACGGTATGGCATCGATCGAAGATCGTTTGACTGATAGAGGCTTTTGAATCCAATAGAAGACGGCTCTGAAGCCCCCGCGGTCAAGGCCCCGGCCCAGCCCAAGAAGGCTGAAGCTCCCAAGCCCGCCCGTGAAGTACCCGGTTCCAAGGCTCCCCAGCAGGCCAGCCGAGGTCGAGGTGGATACTACAGCCGTGGTGCTCCCCGAAATGTCTTGAAGACCTCAGCAGAAAAGACCGACGCCGTTGAAGCTACCGACCCCGAATCTGGTTTCGAAGGTGAACGACGGGGTATGTCATTGGGTTTTATGATTTCGGAAGGAGAAACGGGTCTAATCTGGAGTTTGTATGTGTTCGTTTAGCCCCTGGCCGAAACGCACCCCGAGCAGGTGGTGAAGGACGAGGTGAAGGACGAGGACGAGGACGAGCCACTCGAGCTCCTCGAGGTCGAGGTGCCGCCGCCGGTGCCGGTGGTGTCCCTCATGAGCGACGACAAGACGGCCGAAAGTCCGCTCACGCCTTGCCCGACACGGAAAAGCGAGTTGCGTCTGGATGGGGACCTGAAGAGGGTAACGCCGAGTTGGCTGCCGAAGTTGAAGGTGCCGTTGATGCCAGCAAGGAAGCCGCCGCTCCTGATGCCGAAGCCACTGCCGCCGCTACCGAAGCCCCTGCTGCCGAAAAGAAGGTTGAAGAGGAGGAAGACAACACCAAGTCTTACGAAGAATACCTTGCCGAGAAGGCCAAGGCTGCCGCCTCTTTCGCTCAGTTGGAAGGTCGACAAGTTGAGGGATCCAGCGACTTTGTTGGATCTGCCTTGAAGAAGTCTGACGAGCCTGAGGACCCCTTCTTCTCCGGACTCAAGGTATGTCTTTCAAGATTCTGATTCAGGCTATATCTCATCTGACCGCGACGACCCTCTTTTGATTATCTCGAGCAGAAGGAGAAGCCTACCGGTCAAAAGAAGGAAACCAGCTCCAAGAAGGAAAAGATCTTCATTGAACACGAAGGCCGATTCGCCCCTCCCTCGACCGGTGAACGACGAGGTGGTGCTCGAGGTGGACGAGGTGGTAACCGAGGTGACCGAGGGGAGCGACCTGCCCGAGGAACCGCCCGTGGTGGTCGAGGTGGAAACACCCAACGACAAGCTCCTATCGCCGTCAACGACGACAAGGCTTTCCCCGCCTTGGGAGCATAAGCGCATCCTTTACTCTACCACAAAGATGCACCCCATATATTTTCGACTGTGACACACGATCAGACACAATAGCCATCCGTAGTGCTAGTTGCAGCTCAAAATATTTCGAGATATCAAAAATCTCATCAATAGTTTGTTGTGGCTCATGTGGTCTTGTAGCTCTAGCGATGGAACTGATGTCTCCCATATGACCATTCAAAAAGGAGAAACCAACAAATTCCGTGAAGCTAACTGGTCTGCCCAATGCTGAAGTTACACTCGCGCATAAGAGCAACGAACGAGACTGGGACCGTCCGACGTTTTGCTAGGGTCCTTGCTATTGCTGTCTAAACTTGTTACATCATCAGCATCACCGACATGCGCAGCAAGCAGGCTGTATCGAGAATAAGTAGAACGCGTTGACTGTTCTTCCGCTATCTCACTCGACATATGCTTCGTGCATGGAGCAGCTCTCGGCAGAACCCAGGATAGCTATCACGAATTGTCAGGACTTCGCAGGGTGTTCAGACACTACTGGTCTCATGCGGTAATTCGGGGTCGAGCGAGCGAGAGAGCTGGCTGTCACAGCTGCCGACACTCGTCGAGTTAGTCGCTAGCTTTCAGATCGCGCTCATGTGCAGGTGTAGCGGATGCATATGACTTGCATGACTCGCACAACGACGTAGCTAGCTACTCAGGCGCTCAACCTCAGTCATTATGTATGATATACATCGACTGTCAAACGGACAGAAACAAAGGTGCCTCACTATTTCGCTCTGTCCTAATTCGAAACGGTCAATGGGGCGGCAGACCATGTACTATCTCAGCTTGGTTCGGGAAACCTACATAATTGAGATGAAATGTCGTTGAGGTTGCCTCTTCATCACCCATTCGGTCCCTCTGTTCTTATTACCAGTTACATTTCCACACTACTTACGCCTCCAAGCTACACATGCTGGTAAAAATGGGCTGCTTACCAACCAAGCAGGAGTCAGTCATGACCTCTTCTTCCAGAATGAGTAAGTAAAATTCTGCACGCTCTTTCGCCGAACGCGCAGACTTTCCGCTGATCCCTGTCTAACAATTTTATGCGGCAGCTGCGTTGAAAATTGTGGTCTGGACGAGCATTGTCGCTTTCTTCACCCGGAAGAGGTTCATTCATGTCGATTTCAGTGCAGAAAAGCATCACCGCAAGAAGGCTCGCCGAGAACGACAACGTGAAAACGATGCGATGCGACATTGCCTGATGGAGCTCTCTCGCTGTAGTACGAGTAATGATGAATTTCGTAAAGGTAACTGTGATGTGGGTCGAGGCGGAAACAAGGACGTTCTCGACTGACTGAACATTTTACATTTGTTTGCAACCCGATCCCACCAGTGTTAGTGAAATGTCACTCCTGGCGTGAATCTCTGAATGAAGCAGACAGCTACGACAACGCTGTCTGTGCCGTAACCGAAAGGGAGAAGGCAAGAAGAGAATACAACCACTATATAAATCACTGGTCAGAGAACTGCTCAGATAGCGTACCAGAAGATCGGTCAGAGAACGTGTCGGACATCTGGTCAGAAGTGTGGTCACTGAACGTGTCGGAGCACCAGTAGATAATTTGCCTTCGGGTATATATAGCAGCGAGATGTCAATGCAGAGGGCTCTCACATTTGTAAGATGCGACAATCGCTTGAGCTACCCATCATGCTACTATTGAACGAATGGCATCGAAGTTAGCACATATGCGCATAGTGCTGAACTCATCTGGCGACACGGCAAATTCTTATTTAATCACGCCTTCGAGCCCTGTCGTCGTCTATAACAAGCGCTTGTGGCTACATCCTACTCCTCGGCGTCTTCGACATATGCCATCTGTCGTTTACGCATATTCGCATCCCCTCCCACTTCCATCGCTGAACCTTTGCCTGACTCGAGCGCAGTTGCACCAGTGGAGGGCTCATCGCCGAGGCCTCCTTCTGCAGCAGCCGACTTAGTTGCATCGTTTTCACCTCCAGAGACAGGGGTGGATGCACCGGTAAGAGCAGCAGTTGCCTCTTCAATGAGAGCTTGGGGAGCGGAAGTGGAAGTCTTGCTCTTGCCAGAACGCTTTTCTTTGCTAGATTTCGAAGTCTTGGATTTGCCGGAAGCGAGTGCCGGTTGAGCGGGTTCGTCCCATGCCCAGAAGGGGATGAACGAGTCGACCTGACGATATTGGACACATTATCAGCTGAAAGTTCGGCAAATAGAGAGCAGCGCGAATTGCGTTTTCACTCACAAATCCAACGTCCTCGAACAAGTTGGGGAACCACCAGATAGCTTTCTTTAGCACCAAACGAGTAGCCATCCAGACCACCAATCTCACTACAGCCACAGCGATGAAAAGCCCGATAAGGCCCAACACCCCCATACTCAGATAGCTAACACCTTGCCTCATAATAGGAGGCCACAAGGGGAACATGACACTAGCCAATATCACCACGACCATTGCGGCAGAACCGATGTAAGTGGACAGCGGAGACCCAGCCATCAACCAAACGTAGTATGCCGCCGGGTCAAATCCCTGCTCCTTGGCGAGAGCGAGGGGCTTAAGCTGTCCTGAAGGCGTAGGGGGATTCTGTACAGGTCGTTCCACGCGAAGGAAAAAGGCACTAAGATTAACGACAGAGAGTCGGCTTTGTGAGTTAGGTTCTTTGGTCCTGTAACCGAGGAAGGGAGGTAAACGCACAAGGGTAAAACCTGTATAAGAAGCGCTGCCGCTTCCTCTTCGTTTTCAACCTTCGGTGCCTTCTTGACCTTCTTATAGGCAGGAGCCAATAGAGCCTTCACAGCGGATTTGCCTGTCATACACAACACAAACAATGGTCAGAATACTAGGGTAGAATTCAACCACGACGTTGGGGCAGGAACTGTATCGCACTCACCCTTGAAGTAGTCGTGTCGACTGCCATTGAAAACGCCACGTCGGATTTTGGGACCATTCTTGCCACGCAAATACTTTGCAACAGCTCGAAGCTCCGGTGAAGCCTGAAAGTATCAGTCGGTTACATGTTAAGCAGATTTCAAGGTGGTCAAATGAGCACGATGTTGTCACTTACACGAGCTCTAAGATAAAGGTCAAGATGAAGATCACAAAGGATAGATGATAAGCAATAAGATGAATCGCGTATGATCAATTTTACGTACTGCGCTTGAGCGACGGAGAGGGCGTCTTCAGGATTCATTGATGGTGAATTCAAGGCGCAGATGTAGATGATTGCCTACTGGTCGTTTTATGCAACTACTGTTTGACAAAGACTGGTGATGGCGAGCAAGAACGATTGGGTTTCGCTCGACGTCGTTTGTGGCTTGTCACTCCACGGCTTCGATCACCATGTATGCAGGTACACTCGGCTGCCACCGGCCGCCGGTTCAAGGAAGTAGTACAGTTGGATTTCGGAAGAAGGTTGAATGGTTGCTTGAAATTCGCAGCTATTTATTTTTCTCTGCCTTGCGCCCTGCACCGATAGGACCCTCTCAACACAAGGAATAGAGGACTTGAGCGAGAAGCCTGGAATATATGCGCTTTCTTGTCAACCCACGGAATCCATTCGTCCCTAGCTCGAAACCCATTGTTACTCGTTGTCGCAACACAGCTTACTTCGGAAACATCACGCCCTCTGTGAACACAGTCAAGCACCTCACAATGTCTGCCATACAAGAACAAAGATCGAGAAAAGAGGTTCCTCCTCCCGTGCATAGGGGAATGAAGCAGCTCGATAGAGATGCCTTCAAAGCGAAAGTGAAATGTTTGGCTGTCAGAGTTGACGAGAAGGCAGTAGGCGCTTTGAGCAAAAACAAGGTTGTACAGAGGTATGTCATTGCGATGGGTGTGGTTCGAACACTGCTCATAAGCTCTAACTCCCTCCTTCTCCTGCGAACAGCCAGGTTTTGAACATGTCTCGAAGGCGTGCAATCGAAGCCGATCCGAATACATCGACCAACAAGTTACTCCTGTTAGATGTTGAGAGCGAAGGTATGTATGCTATCTCAGATCTTAGATAGGTCTAGCCTTCTCCAGATGACGGCATGGCCCACTTACGTGTCTTCCCACATCCTTACAACGTAGACCGGCTCTCTCCGGCTGTCAAAGAACAGCTACTTCCCCTCTCTAAGTGCTTTGTTCCGTATGAAATCGAACTTGGTTACGATCACTGGAATGCGTGTACGCTATTCATGCCTAAACTGTGCTGTTACAATTAAAATTCAGAATCAGCTGACCTTGCTTTCGGGATTTGTGTTCAGTCGATATTCTACATGCTACTCTCCCGGAGGAGTTGTTGGACGATGCGCCTGCAGCCTTCACTATCACTGGACACATAGGTGTGTCTTGATATCTTATCGAGCCTGATTGGTTCTGTTTCAAGCTGATCGGCACTTCTTTCGTAGCACATCTCAATCTGAGGGCTGAATACTTGCCCTACAAGTACCTTATAGGTCAGGTAGTGTTGGATGTACGTCAGATCGGAAATCCGTAAATTTGATTTCTCTAATCAACATTGCTAAATCTTGGCGAACTCATATTCGACAGAAAAACGCCAATATCCGCACAGTAGTCAACAAACTCGACACCATTGAAAGCGAGTTCAGGGTGTTCAAAATGGAAGTCCTAGCCGGAGATGAGGACTTGATGGCGGAAGCTGTGAGGCAAAACCTTATGCTTTGACCTGAAGCCCGGTGCTTTATTGACATTTTGCTTTCATTCGGAATGTAGCACGAAGGCGGTTGCAAATTTACCTTCGACTTTTCTAAAGTATACTGGAATTCCCGCCTTTCGCACGAACACAACCGGCTCGTAACAGAGTACTTCCAGCCAGGACAAGTAGTTGCAGACGTAATGGCTGGTGTGGGACCCTTTGCTATTCCTGCAGCGAAGAAGCGATGTTTCGTTCTTGGGAACGATCTAAATCCTGACAGTGTGAAATGGATGGAAAAGAACAGGTTGGATAACAAGGTGGGAATGCTCTTCCTGTACTCTGTTTTTTTGGCTCGAGCTAATCGGAATGTCCATCGACCGTACTGTAGGTCCAGGAGGCTTTGCGTGTCAGCAACGACGATGGCCGCGCTTTCATCCAACGTGCACCACTGGAAATTTGGAAGCATTCTTTTGCTCCTCTTCCGCCACCTGCAACAGTTCTCCGAAAACTTGAAAAAGCAAAACGACGAGCGAGGGAAGCAGCAAAGGCGGGAGATACCTCGAAAGAACCAGCAAACCCTTCGACGGACGACGAAAACCTGAGTATGGAGCCTGGGCCGCCGTCGCCGCGTCACATTTCTCATTTCGTTATGAATCTGCCCGGATCAGCCCTCGAATTCCTTGATGCATATGCAGGTTCCTACACGCCGCTACTTCAAGAACCAGATTTCCCTGGCAAAGATGCGATGGAAATGCCGCTAGTGCACGTACATTGCTTTACAAAAGAGATCGAACCAGCGAAAGGAGAGCAGGACATTCTCGAGGTAAGGGATATACAATCTTCATCCGAGATAAACAGGCTTAATTTGTCTTTTCCACTGTGCAGCGGGCGACGGGTTATTTGGGCCACCCTGTCACCGAAAATATGGAAGGTTATAACCTGCATTGCGTTAGGAGAGTCGCACCTAACAAGGATATGTATTGCTTGACTTTCAAGCTTCCGAGGGAAGTAGCATTCAAGTTGTAAAGTCTATTTCGAATTACGAATCACCACGACAACAACTCATATATATGGTATGACTGGTCCGTGATTTTCTTTCTATGCGACTGGGAGGGCGAACTCGACGGATTCCGCGCTATTCGGTTTTATATGGTGAGAGGCCTGCAGCTACGGGCCGTGCATTAGGAGCAGGTAGATCTAGCTCATTTCGAGATTCAGCATGCGTCAACCTATAATCAAGAACATCAGCTTCTGCTCTCTGCATGCATCGGCTTGTTAACAGCCTCACGATCGATTACGATTCAGCACAGTATAAGTAGCGCCTAGTTCTAATTCGGCATCGTTTGTTACCGTGATGGCGTGACGACTGTCACCGGTGATGGGTACGTTCTCCATCTTGTCTTGGGTAGAAATTTCGAATTTCTCTGCATCCCTTGCCACATTTCGGCTAGACGGCCTGGAGAAGATAGTCACGCCGCGGTTTATCGATCCATGGTCCCAATCCCAGTCTTCGTCTACCGAGGATCTAGAACCTCCAAAGAGTCCAATGATCCCTTTCCCCCTTCCTTTCGCGTTGCCCTTCGATGAAGGCGTGGTCCGGATGATTCCATTGTTCGATCCACCTGTCGCACAGGCGTTGAAGATTAGGCAAGCGATCTCCTCCTTCCACTCGCTTGCAGAGTCTTCGATACGAAGATGCAAGCCGTAGACACCCAATAAGAAGGAGAGCATTGCCATGACCGCGGCAACGGCGATTCTGTGCCAGAAGGCGGAATCATCCTGATCAACAAACAAGGACTTGACGCATGGTGGCACACTGGCCCAGTGGTCTTCACTTACGTTTCCATCGCATTGCCACTCTCCAAGTGCGCGGTCTTGCTGACTTCTCTAAACGTTTTCTGGCCAAACCCGAAAGCAATCCAGCTTAAAACGCAAGAAAACTGTTGCAGCATGATCTGAGGTCTCAGTCGAACTGCGTTTCACCTGATAGCCTGTGACAGGCGGACAAGGAATCCACTCACCAACTGCATGCAAAGGACGGTGACTTCGACGACGTTGAAGTAGAGGTGTAGCGAGATATGCTCCGAGCCTACAATCCGGTAAGCAGCCGGAGCGGTGACAACCAAAACACCCCAGGCGATCCCCGTAACTAAGGCCCAGTAGCAAGCTAGAGGAACAAGTGCCTTGACAGTCAGAGCCGAGGAAACATCAAACATGGCGGATAGGTATTCATTATCGCTAGAAGATGCATGAATGGAGTATCAGTAACGAAGCGATTCCAACAGAATCTCTCCATGACAAACCTTATGAGAGCATAGGTACAGTTGGACGTCTGTCGAGGTAGAGGTGGCAAATTGCAATTTCACAAGTTAGTCGCGGAAACGACCGTGTACATTTTGTTTTTTTTTCGACGACTTACGCCAGCCCAACACCAACCTGTCATACCCGTTCTAAGCTGTGCTCCGTCAGTAACTGGAGAAGCCACCGAGAACCAGTACAAGCCCTTGACTGGTCCTGGTACAGAAAGAAGCACGAGAATGAGAAGTAGAAGCGATAGGCCTGACATGCCCGTTGCCACAACAGGCTGTGCCAGCAGCCCGTGGATTATGCGAAGAAAGCCCATTGCGGGAGTCGCTGAAATTTCGCACAGTCGTCCCGTAGTCTGTAGAGATACAACCCTGCAGGGGCCCTGCCCGAGATAATGTGTCTTAATTGGATTCCCCCATATATGCCTTTTCCCAGTATTAACAGCGAGACCTTTACCGTCGTCAATATATCGACTTTCACCAGGGACATTTTTCAAAGGAGGTTCCGGGGAAACGGGTCTTGTCTTAAAGGAAACTTCATTAGAGGTGGGAAAGTCGTCGTGAATGGGGACTCGAGATAATGGGGACAAAGGGTCGTCCTTTAATAAACCACAGCCCTTACTTCGAATCCTGGCCTGAACACAAAAGGCTTTCGAGCTTCTAATGTGAGAGGCGAGTTGAGCTTCCCCTTGTCTCTGTTTTTGTTGAGCCGACCCAGTGAATTCATTGCATTCTTCATTCAACCAACTGGACTCAAGCCTTCCCCCCAGACAAAACGAGGACTGTGGATACCCTTTCAGTCGCCCATCAAAATGCCAGCTACTGAACATAGGCCTGCGAAAGCCGACCTTCCCCCCGATGGCAATGATTCCGGCGCGAGTAGTGAGCCGAGATTGGCCCTGAACTGAGGTATACCCATTTTTGTTAACGAGTGCGTTTTCCTCTCTTCAGTATTCAAGATACTCTTCTTCATTTTCGGCTTTTTGATTCCCGTGATGCTCTGTATTTTTTCTAAGAAAATGCCCCACGATGGCTACACAAAGATGAACACACTCGATGAATCGAAAACAGAAGAAGGAAAAGAAGTGCTAGAAACTGCAAAGGAAAATTTGTCGACTGAAAAAAAAAAGTAGAACATGAACTTTGTGACATCCGAAGGCTTACAGTAACGGACTGGGCGAAGATGACTGTACCGCCGTGTGTCAGTCGGCTGCAATGCTGCTATCATGATGCCATTAACATATGCTGCATGGCAGTACAAGCCCCTCACAAAGAATGGCTTCTTTGACCGATGATGCATGCGATTGATAATCGACAGAATCAAGTAGCTAATGATACAACGACTAGAATTCCTTTGGTTCTAATCACCCATATGATATTTTGAGTTGAAATCCGCTTCTCTATCATGTATTATGCAAACGTATGAAACCGTTTAATCGAGTTCCTCCATTCGCTTGGAAGAGTCGTCCACGAGTTCGGGCATGTCAGCGTCTGTCGAAGCAGCAGGTGCTTCGGCTTCAGCAGATGCAGGAACATCCATGTCGATCGAGAGACCAAGCGAGATCATTCGGTTGATTCGGGATGCGAACGAAGTGGGGTCGTCCAAGGTGAATCCGGAAGTGAGCAATGCGGTTTCGTACAACAAGACGGTCAAGTCCTTGGCGGTCTTATCCTCCTTGTCATCGGCAACTCGTCGCTTGAGTTCCTGAATGATGGGGTGGTGAGGGTTGATTTCCAAGGACTTTCGGCCTTGCATGTAGTTAGACATGGAAGAGTCTCGGAGAGCTTGAGCACGCATGATTCGCTCCATGTTGGCGGTCCAACCGAATTGGCCGGTAACGAGAACACAAGGAGAGTCGGAGATTCGGTTGGAAACGACGACCTTTTCGATCTTGTCACCCAAGTTCTCCTTGATGGCCTTAGTCAAGTCTTCGTATTCCTTGATTTCCTTCTCTCGTTCAGCCTTCTCCTCCTCGGTTTCCTCGAGCTCGAGACCTTCCTTGGAGACACAGACAAGCTTCTTGCCTTCGAACTCCTTGAGCTGAGTGACGGCGTATTCGTCAATGGGGTCTACGAGGAGCAAGACCTCGAAGCCCTTCTTCTTCAAGACCTCGAGGAAGGGAGAGTCCTTGACGGCGTTGAGGGATTCACCAGTCAGGTAGTAGATGGACTTCTGGACTTCAGGCATTCGGGTGATGTAATCCTTGAGCGAGGTCTGCTCGTCGAGAGACTTGGTGGAGTTGAATCGGAGGAATTCAGCAAGCTTGGCTCGGTTGGCGGCGTCTTCGTGGATACCGAGCTTCAAGTTCTTGCCGAAGGCTTCGTAGAACTTGGCGAAGTTGTCCTTATCTTCGGCAATTTCAGAGATCATGTCCATGGTCTTCTTGACAATGTTCTTTCGGATAACCTTTAGGATCTTGTTCTGCTGCAAGGTCTCTCGGGAGATGTTCAATGGCAAGTCTTCAGAGTCGACGATACCCTTGACGAAGTTGAGGTATTCGGGAATCAAGTCCTCGCAGTCGTCCATGATGAAGACTCGTCGGACGTAAAGCTTAATGTTGTTTCGCTTCTTCTTGGTCTCGAACAAATCGAAGGGAGCTCGCTTGGGGATGAACAAGATGGCCTTGAACTCGAGCTGACCTTCAACGGAGAAGTGCTTGACAGCCAAGTGGTCTTCCCAGTCGTTGGAAAGCGACTTGTAGAAGGCACCGTATTCCTCGTTGGTAACGTCTTGAGGGTTTCTGAAGAATCCGCCCCGCGTGTAAGTATGATAGAAAGCTTCCAGATAGCCATGGACTATTGACTTACCGAGTCCACAAGGGCTTGGTCTTGTTCAACTCTTCGTTCTCAACCTTGGTCTCCTTGACCTTCTTGGTCTTTTTGGGCTTGTCCTCATCCTCGACTTCCTCGATCTTGGCGGACTTGTCTTCACCTTCTTTGACTTCCTCGGACTCGTCGGGAACTTCAGTCTCGACTTCCTTGGAAACGACCAATTGAATGGGGTACGAGATGAATTCAGAGTGCTTCTTGACGATTTCTCGGATCTTCTTCTCCTCGAGGTATTCGAGCTGGTCTTCCTTCAAGAACAACTTCATTGAAGTACCTCGGCCGAGCTGTTCGCCTTCGGTGTCAGGGGTGATGGTGAAAGTACCACCAGCAGCGGACTCCCAAATGTACTGTTCATCGTCATTGTGCTTGGTGGTGACCTGAACTCGTTCAGCAACGAGATAGGACGAGTAGAAACCAACACCGAATTGACCAATCATGGAGATATCGGCACCGGAAGAAAGGGCCTCCATGAATGCCTTTGTACCAGACTTGGCGATCGTACCCAGGTTGTTAACAAGGTCAGCCTTGGTCATACCGATACCAGTGTCTCGGATGGTCAAAGTCTTGTTGGCCTTGTCGGGGATGATTCGGATGTAGAGGTCCTTTTCGGTGTCAAGGGCGGAAGGATCCGTCAGGGACTGGTATCGAATCTTGTCCAAGGCATCGGAAGAGTTGGACTGTGTGTGCAAAAGCAAACGATCAGTGATCTAAAGCTATGCAATTAAAGAAACTGCGAATACTGACGATCAATTCTCGCAGGAAAATTTCCTTGTTCGAGTAGAAAGTGTTGATGATGAGATCCAACAACTGGGAGATCTCAGCTTGGAAACTGTTAGGCGATACATTAGCACTCGAACTCGAGCTGCTCGCAAAGAGGAAGAGAGCGTGCTTACCCAAAAGTTTCAGGTTGTGCGGACATTGTTGTAAATGCAAAGGTGTAGAGGCTGTGGAGTTATCGATACAACGGAGGCGGAGAATGCGGTATTATAAAATGCGTGAGTGGAGTCGTTACGGGTGTCGTATGAATAGACCTAACTTACAAGGGATGCTGTGGCGAGAATACCTTGGAGGTCTTTTGCTTATATCTCGACAAGGGAATGAATCGTCAGCCAATATCAAGCAACCACTCAGCCAGGCCAGTCCGGTCTGTTTCTCGGTCGCGTTCCTTCTAGAAATTCCACCCTCCGAACCGCTATCGAACATTCGCGCAAGGTGGAGGCCGTTCGCCGGGACCAATCCGGGGCCCGGGGATCACCTCAATTTAATTACATCAGATCCCTCGGAGCCGGAGAATAACAAAGGAAAGGAAACTTGGTTGTCTTGCGGAGATGCAAGGTCTGTAGTCCGGCGAACAAACCAATCGAGCGGAAGCTAACTTGAATTCTTGGAGACCCATGTCGACTTGAAGACCGATACAGTATCTGTCTTGTGTGCTAAGGCCAACAGGGGATATTGAATTCGTGCTGCCAAGAACGGGTCAATAGATAACCCTACTACTAGCACAACTTGCATCCTGAGCTATGGGGTCTTCCAACAAACGGAAGCAGATACAGTCGGCAGCTTCTCCCTCTTCTGCGAAAGGGGCTCATATCACACCTTCATCAGTGATCGTCCCTACGAGTACCGCTCATGCGCAAAAGAAACGCAAAGTGATGGCTGAAGGAGACTCAGCAGCAGTTGCCGCACGCGAAGCAAAAGACGAAACATCGCAAAACAGTGCCAGTATGGGCAGTAACAGCAATGGTGGACTCTTCGGTTTCGGGACGACCTTGCCTCACTCCATTATCAGTACTGTATCAAACGGATCTGTGAGAGAGCAAGAAGACGATTTCGAGAAGGTCATGTCAAAAGATGAGAAGCGCAAAGAGAAGAAGAGGAAGCGAGAAGAGAAGTTAGCTCTTGTATGTCCTTTGGAGCCCAAATACAATGCCTATTGCTTACAACCCATAATACGATCACGCATTCGCGACTCTTCCCATGACGCATAGATCAACGTTCCAAAGTTCTTGTACGACCCTCGCGGGTTCAAGAATCACAAAATAGGAATAGCAGTGAGTTGCTGGTCTGCCTTGCTTTTCCCACATTCGGCACTGTGACATTTGAACCCTGACTAAATCGCGTGTTTGAGTACAGCATATTCGCGAACTGATCCTCCACCTAGTGACGGAAAATCAAGCGCCAACCTGGATGTGCATTGAGGTGAGTGATAGAGACCTGATTGAACTGGGACTCAATGAATCATCTTGTCTCCGCTTTGGATTTAAAGCTTACCAGTTTTCTAATGGTTGTCTCAGCATCGTTCAAATATCAAACATGTTGTCCTGCTCTTCGTTCCTGGATTACAACCATCACATCTCAACTTATCAGATAGCAACCTTACACCATCAGCCTTTATGCCATTCCCAACCCGACCGAGCGGCGCAGATGTTAACCAACTGCATCTCCCGACGATCCCACGACTCTTCTCTCATGCATGTCCCACACGGGCTCCCGGTGACGCTCGACGATTACATAGCGTCCTGCAAACACTCTTGAACGCGCCGCTGAGTCAAAGTGAGAAAGCTCGAAGGGAAAAGGCAAAGGCAGAGATGATGAGGAAAATGAAAACCGGTGCAAGCTCTGCAACTCAAGGCGATCAAGCAAAATATCAATTCGACCCGCAGGTGTTTCTCCTTACCCCGAATCAAATGCTGGATAACGAGTATCCTGTTCCATCGTATGTTCCCGGTTCATCGAATGCGCCTGGAATCGAGAACAACAAAAGCACAAGGAACGGTATGAAAGAGATTGGGCAAGTAAGAGCCGGGAATGCTAGTGCTGGGGACGAAATATGGTTACCTGGTCAACAATTGCAGAAAGCCAAAACAGTTGAAACGCCAGTGAAGGGAGAAGAGTCCAAGCAAGGTGTCTCGCTCAGTACAGAGATTCTAGGCCGATTATTGGGAACCTCACGTGAAGGATCGTCAGAGACGGACGTAACACCAGTGCCAGCATCATTGACGTCCGCTTCTACCGGCAAAAAGGCCGCATTGTCTTCGAAGAACAAAGAAAGGGAAGGAAGGGCTGAAATCATGATGGAAGTTGCCACAAGTATTGCAGGAACATCTGCTATCAACTTGGAAGACTATTCAGTTGGCAAAGGATGGGTAGAGACGCCGACGTTGAAAGCAGGCAAGATCGCTGAGAGCTCAAAATTCAAAGTTTTGGCTATTGATTGTGAGATGGTAAGTTCTGCCTTCCCTCTTGGTGCTAGCCGATTGCGTTAAGTCTCTAACCCTTTACTTTTGGTATCGATTTTAGTGCTTGACTGAAGACGGGCCGGAATTGACCCGAGCAACCGTCATTGATTTCGATTCAGGAAAAGTTGTGTTTGATGAGCTTTGCAAACCAGGAAAGCCGGTAAAGGACTATCTTACACAGTATGTCAAGATGCTCTATGTTTTCACGCGGAAAGTGGCTAACTAAAATCCGGGTCAGGTGGTCGGGTATCACTGCAGAAAAGCTTGAGAAAGCGACACTTTCCCTATCCGACGTACAAGCGCACTTTTTGACGCATCTTCTTACACCAACCACGATTCTTCTCGGTCATTCTCTCGAGTCCGATTTGAACGCGCTCAAAATCCGTCATCCACTGTGTATCGATACCGCTCTGCTGTACAGGCACCCTCGCGGACAGCCTTACAAGCCTGGACTCAAATGGCTGGTGAAGCAGTGGCTCGGAAGGGATATCCAGACAGCTGGCGCTGGGGGACATGACTCGGAAGAAGACGCGAGGGCATGTGTGGATCTACTAAGAATGAAGTTGATTCAGGGTGAGTCATAAAGAATTCGCCATGCAGATTCTGTGCGAGCTCAATGAAAACCCTTTTCCGTTTGATCAGGGCCCGAGTTTGGAGAAGTCGGTGACGAAACAGAGTCCATCTTCGAACGCATGTCCCGCCACTCGGAAAACTTGTCGAAACCCGGGAAAACGTCTGTCATCTGTGATTACGGCAAGTCGCATCAATGGATAAAAGCCAAAGCTACAACGGCTGTTGCGTGCAAGGACGACGATCAAGTTTTGGCGGGACTGATAGAGAACGTCGGCAAGCATGATTTCGCATTTGCGAGATTCATGGAATTGGCCAACACTTCAGGTTGTGAGTTGAACATTCATATAATGTGACATTTTGACGCTGATGTATCCGTGGTTGATGACTGCGTTCACAGGGGTGACAAACCAAGCGGATCCACTGGAAACAGACATCGAAAAGCAACAATTTACCACCTCCGATGCACTTACCAATCTCGATACTCGATTGAGCAAACTCCACGCCAGCCTCCCAACGAATACAGCACTTATCCTGGTCACCGGACATAGTGATCCTCGACCGCTTGCAGCGCTGAACGAGCGAAAATCCAATTTTGACAGACTATACAAGCGTCTCGGTGCATCTGGAACGTCTCAGTTACCACAAGAAGAGAAATGGATGACGGAAGACGACAGGACACTGGCCGCAGAGGCTGAGAAAGCTCGTGCAGGAATGGGTTTCTTCTGCATCAAGGCGCAGGCGCCGGGTGCTTAAGGAGGAAGAAGTTGGTTCTTTGAACTTTGAGTGGAGATTATGCGTTGGTTCTCCTTAGTAGATGGACAGCATTGAACAAACCGAGTTGTATGCATTCTTGTTGGTTGTGGAGGGACATATGAGACGACCGACAATGTGTAGAAATGCAAGATTGTCTGATGAGAACGCCAAGACCCAAGGTTTTGCAGACAAGCTGAAACTCTATATTGTACAGCTAGAAAACTACATGCCAGAGAGCGGGTGATATTACTTAAAGTGGCCTAACTTGTAACTTCAAAAGTGATCCAGGTGATCCAAGCTTCGCAAGTCAAACAACGTATTCGGTCCTCCTCACAGGCCGTCTTGTCTAGCATCATCTGGTTTGTCAAGGTCATCGTTACCCGTCTCTTCGTCCCGCTTAGTACCAGCCTGTTCCTGTTGTTTGTAAATCCAGCGAAAAACAACAATTCCAGGATTTTGTTATGACTGAGTAATAATATATTTAATCCGAAATATCTGCGCGGTTGAGAGTATCGGACTGTGTTTCAAGTGTGTTGAGCAGGCCCTGTGCTGCCGGTACCATAAGATACGGCAGAGTTGCCTGAATGCGATGAAAGCTGACTGTTTGAAGACTCCTTACCCGGCTCGCATCGCTGAAGCTCCGAGAACCTTCTTTTCCTTCTTTCCCATCTTTTCACCACGAACGTATTAAACTCCCTAACATCCGCAAAAAGAGAAGTTCGCTCCGACCGCGAACCTTGCGCCTCCGACAACTGGGAGGAGGAACTGACAGAACGATTGCTTGATTGGTCTAGAAGGTTAAAGAGGCTGTAGGTGCGCCGTCCGTGCATGGATATATCCCACTGTCCAGAAGGTGTGAGCTGGAGGAGGCTATTATCCTCCTTCCTGAGCTCCTCCAGAATGTTACCGATGTCCTCCCAATCTGGATCACAATCTTGGAACAGAGATGAGCCGGCTACATCGAAAACTTGAAGTCGTTCCGGATCAACATGTTTACTTTCTCCCATCATCATCACCTCTTTCAGTGTCGCAAAGTACACCTTGAAAGGGATTGACTCGACGATCTTTCTCTTGTCGTCCATACAGTCATCTCTCAGCGTATGCACTATCAAGACGACGTTCTCGTAGTAACCGACGGAATCTTCGACCTTTGCCACACATACAGCATACATGAGGAGATAATCTTCTCTGACCCCGTGGTCGCGGTGTTTCGTGAGCAGTGAGTAGTCATTGTGCTTGTCATGTTTGCTGTTCTTGAGCAGGTCGTTAATCGTTTCCTTCAGGAACTTATATCTTTTGCCATCGCCACGAGCAGAGCCTTCAGGAAATTTTAAACCTTTCTTGATTAATGAAAGACTGGGTTCTTCGTGCTGCATCAGTATTGAGGTTGGTGGAAGGTTTGACTTGGTGAAAGGGTGAGGCTCTCATGACGCTCTATCGAAGTTCTGCAATTCCAGATGATGAATACCTCTATATAACAGATATGGAATGAGCACAATCGCCGTACACGCCTCAAAGAAGCGTTAAAGGATGCATATCAACGCCTCACCTTTGTTTGGCAATCCGTTGTTTGGAAGCTGGCGAAGGCTGTGCGACCTGCAGATGGGTCATTCACGCCGAGTCGATTGATCGCACCCCTAGCTGAAAATGAGCAATGCTCACAATAACGCTATATGGTGTTCGCCGATACGCTTCGCGAGACCAGAATACTTTTGAATGCGGAGGTGAAGCAGATTGAACAGCAATCTGAGCTGTTTGTCAAAAATTGTGGAAGAACATAATCGCAGTACCCAACATCGCAACATCTGAAACGCCACTGAAACGCGGCTGAAACGACCCCTATCTCGAACCAGATCTGATCCTTTGCGTCCTTTATGACATCATAGAAATACTTTCTGCCTATCCTTGGCATCGGAATCGAAAGGAATTTCCGTTTCTAGTAGAAGACGGAATGCTTGGATGACCACTTGAAACGGCTGCAACTGGAATCATCATGTCACTTGTTGTTTTCGCGATTCGCATGCGAGAAGCTGCAAAACTGCTGCAAAGCCCTGGAATGAGAGGCGGTGTGTATATAGAGGCTGAAATCAGAGCTCACGTCCCTTTCAGTTTTCGCTCTGCGCAGTAACTGTCCGACATCTCCAACGTAGACAAGCAGACAACACTGCCACGATGCCCGACGGACCTCTCAAAGCCAACCCCTCTACTGCGTTGATCCACCTTACATCGAGGGTCTCGTCATGGCTGTACACGGTATTCGCCATAATGGCCGTCAGTGCCATGGTAAGTGGCCCTTCGTGTCAATTTGTTTGAGCGACGGGTTCCTGGGCTGATGCAAGGCTGATATCGGCAGGTGATGGCATTTGCTACCAGGAAGCGAGCCAGAGGAACACGAATCTTCCACCAACTTGCGACGGTCATTCTTAGTAAGTACCCATGTTAAGGAAATGGGTTAATACCATAGCTCTGACTAGAGTTGCTTTAACTTTACACGTGTAGCGATTGCGGCAATCGATTACTTCAGTAAGTGTCCATCAACTCATAAGTCAAAAGGCGGCACCAACAAGGCCTCTCCTTCACATAGCCATGGCTTCCA
The DNA here is from genome assembly GCA_030039265.1 of Naganishia cerealis. Taxonomy (NCBI): domain Eukaryota; kingdom Fungi; phylum Basidiomycota; class Tremellomycetes; order Filobasidiales; family Filobasidiaceae; genus Naganishia; species Naganishia cerealis. The sequence continues at coordinate 136,760 of JASBWR010000023.1, read as the reverse complement.
ATCTCGGCAACACTGCCATCTCCACCACTATGCGACGAGAAGGAACTCGTGCGGTCTGGTACACTCGATACATTGATTGGACGATCACTACGCCATTGTTGCTCTTGACGTTGCTCCTTGCGACCGGGTTACCACTGGGTGATATCATGACCATCATCTTCTGTATGTCCTTGCTACTCCACAATCCTAGCCGGTCTTCCTCCTGACTGTATCATATATCCGCCGCATCGCAAATAGTTGACTTGGTGATGATAGTCTGTGGGCTGGTCGGTGCGCTCATTGAAAGCGACTACAAATGGGGATTTTGGGTATTCGGCATGCTCAGTTTATTCTACATCGCCTATAACCTTCTGGCTCCCGCTCGAGCATCAGCAAGGCTGTTGGGACTAGACTGGGGACGAACGTATTCCCACGCCGCTGGTATACTCCTGTTCACTTGGTCGCTATATCCGATCTGCTGGGCTTTGAGTGAAGGTGCCAACGTGATGGGCACGACAGGTGAAATGATTTTCTACAGTGGGTATTTGTGTTGCTGCTGCGTTCTCAAAGCGATCCATCCTATGACTTGCAGTCTGATCCCCGCCATTGCACTGGCTTGCAGGTATCCTCGATATAATATCCAAGCCTGTCTACCTGTACGTATAGCGTCGGATAAACACGAAATCATTAAAGCTTGAGTTAACCATGTCACCTCTTACAGCTTTATGCACATCAGCGCCGTCAACAAACTCAACTACGCCGACCTCGCGCTCAGCAGTGGCAAGTACTCTGATCCTATTGATAGCGGAGTCGCCCACCACCACCATACCGGCAACACCGCCCCGCACGCTGGACAAACCGGTACCACGGCGGATGCTCCTGCTGGATATGTAAAGCGCGGCCTTGGTTTGTTTGGGCAAAAGGAGAAGGAGGAGGTTCAGCCGCCTCATGAACTTGCACCGGTTACGGCTGGGCCAGTGGTCTAGCGCTTCTGCTATTTGAAAGTTTTGAAAGGGTGGATGTTGCAGAGGCCGAGGTGACTAAGACGCCAGACTCCTACATTTCGATTCGGTGAAGAAGCATGATGCGGAGAAAAGTTCATATTTGCTTCGATACACTTTTCAACTCTAACTGTACGGTACTGCTTTCTGTAATCGATCCACCGTTACTTATCTGCGATAGATATGCCAAGTACGAGCGTATAACTGCGCGGGTCCCCTCGTAGTCTGACGATATAGCGTGAGATTTCTCTTTTGAGATACGCCGTGGTACCGGAAGAACGCAGACGATTTATGGAATAGCTTGCTATCTGTTGGCCCCCTCTCAGGGGTGTTGATATCTCGCATGTGTGCTCTCAACGCGGCTTTGAACTGCAAACAGCTCGTCAACAGCTCGCCCTCCCGGCTCCTTTACACACCGACTCTGGTTTCAAGTAAGCGTATCTGACATAAGGGGTAGCACGCGGGGCAAACGAGCTTAAATGAATAATCATTGACACTCGGTCTTATTGTGGTTAACATCATGAGTTAGGGACAGTCGGTCTTTGGGAACTTGCTGGATACAGACCTTGACCTTGCGGATGAGCTACGCCTCACGTAGATCCTTGTCAATCGAATATAGCCCGTCCTGAGCAGGTCCGTGGACAGGCAAGAGAAACTTTCGCGGCGTTCGAAGCCGCACGGAATCGTACAACCATGGACAGCCCAACGCAGGTTTCAATGTCGACATCAGCCCAGAGAGAGGAAAACCTGTCCGACAGCACCGTTGTGGCCCCGGCTCGCCAAACGGAAACCATGTCTGCACTCCCGAGCCAAACGAATGCAAGCACTCCTGCCAGTCCAGCCGATATGACCGGCAATCAGTCCGCGGTACCATCAACGACTGCAGCGCCTATGACGGGAGGGCCTCCTTCGATAACAAGGAATATTAGCGAAAAGACTGTGACATCATCTGGACGAACGAGTTATAGCTGCGCTGAATGTAAACGGTTGAAGCTCAAGTGTTCTCGGTGAGTACCCCAGATCTTGCGCCCTCTGCCTTGGGTTTACTTACTTCTTTCCCCTTTACAGCCAGTGGCCATGTACGTCATGCGTGAGGCGAGGCGTAGAGCAGATCTGTCCCAATGGAGCCATGACAGGCGGAAAAGGGCGTCGGTATGTCTTCTAGCTTCTTCTTATCTTTAATACTCGTTTCACTCTAGGGAAATCTCGCTCATAATGACTCACCTCGTTTAGGTTGATCCTCGCCGAGACCAAAGAATTGCATGAGCGAATCGCCAATCTCGAGAAAGCTCTCGCAATATCACATGCTAAGACAGCTGCAGATCCGCATATCCTACTCACAAACACCTACCTTTATTCTCCTCGAGATCCCACGTCGGGCAAGGGAGCTGTGGGGAAGAAAGGCAAGCTGCCGAGCCGATTAGCAGGATCTAGCAAAATCGGACGGAGAGGAAGGGGCGATGAAGAAGACGAGGAAGATTTGACGGACGAGGAGTTGGGAGAGATTTCACTGGGTACATTGACAATCGGCGCGAATGGAGAGGCTCAGTTTGTTGGTGCTTCCGCTGGCAGCTCGCTACTGCATGTGAGTCGCTACTGTCTTGCAGGTACCCTTATATCGTACAATCGCCCATTATATTTCCACGTACACAGGCAGAAGGACCATCACCGTCCGGAGGCTCAACAGACTACACGTCAAGAAACGGTCCACCGACTATTCTTCATCATCCAAGATTATCCCGTGGGACGCAATATATTACCCGTTCTGCCCTGGGTATATCCAGTCCCGCGGAGGAAAACCTGTTAGATGACTTTCCTTTTGTTGGAGTGAACGGCAACAACCTCTCCCTCCTCGAGATCTGGGGCTTGTTACCTGCCTGGGAAGCTGAAGCCTCCGAAGACAAGTCTGGTAGAGTTGCAGATGAGGGCAATCGAATGGTACAGGCGTATTGGGAGAATGTCGGATGGATGTATGATTGTATCCCGAGAGTCATATTTGACAATGACTACTTGCCCAGCGTATATTCCGCCACACTGCCGCCGAATCCCCACAAGCTGGCGGTCGTATATTTGGTGATGGCACTGGGTGTCATGTTCGATTTGGAAAGAAGAGAGCCCTGTAGGTGCAACGGTGTCATTTCCACTGGGTTACTACAGCTGACCAACCATTCTGCTTTAGTTGACCCGCTAGCAGCAGAACTTTTCCGATTGGGATCGGCTTGTCTTACAGTCAATGGCGCTCTCGCTCGACCATCGGTTGCCACAGTACAGGCACTCAACTTGATCGGCAACTTTATGCTAAATCAACGTGAAACCGATGGCGCGAATGCATATTGGCCTATCCTCGGTGTCGGTAGTTACACAGTAACCGCTCTTGGTCTGCATCGCGACGGAACAGCTTTTAGCGGATTGTCGCCATACGAAACGGAAGAGAGAAGAAAAGTGTTTTGGGAAATGATGACGCTTGATCGACTGCAGGCAATGTGCTTTGCTCGTCCTTGTGCACTCAGCAATCGTTCCGTCGATACCAGATTCCCTGGAGAAGATGCTTTGATTGGGGAAGAAGGACTCCCAGATCAGGACCATTTCCATGATGCGAAATACAGGTTGGTTTATATCATGGACAAGGTCATCGACGAGCAGACAAAGACAAGCAGGACAACGTACAAGGATATCCTCGCTATCGATCATGAAATTCAGAAATTCGCTCAGGAACTACCTCAGGAGATGCAGCCAGGGGTTAAAGCCAGCTCGCTGGAGCTAGGTCCAGAAGTCAACCCACATACGATTTTGCACAGGTTCAGCATTCGTTTGTTGATCCAAGAAACCATCATTTACCTGCATCGTTCGTATTTCGTAAAGGCACTTCAAGAAGTACGTACAGGTTTTGCCAGTTTCCTACTGTTCGTCAGCTTATATCCGCTTTACGGGGGGATCAGAATCCTGCCGATCCTTCGAAATCAGATGGAAGATTTTCCCGCTCCTTCCTCAGTGTCTTTGAAGCCTGTGTTGAATTGATTAGTATTGTCAGGCAGAGCGTGATCTATCATCCTGCTCTGATAGGCAGGTAAGTCCCACGGTATTCGTTCGATACGATCAGGGTACTGACTTTCGGCCGGATCGGACAGATGGTGGTTCTATTGGTGTAAGCAGGCTAATTCAACGTCACCTCCAGGCTCTTAGCTGATACAATCTATCCTCTTCAGTTCACGCATTCTCTGCTGCTGTTTGTCTCGGTGCCATATGTATAGAAGCGCCATCCTCTGCATTTGCGGCACCTGCTTATATGTCGCTGGTTACGGCATGTGATCTCGCCCAAGCAGCAACTGAAGGAAGTAAAGCTAAAGGGGGTTTGGTAAGCGTGCCGGCTGGCTCGATATGGCTTGTGCTGATGGCTTTTCTTATAGCCTGTTTTGCAAAGGCTAAGACAGCGCGCGAGTAACGCTATGCTTTCCATTGCTCGTCGGCCATCCGCCAATGCAGCTCAAACGGTTCAACGCATCCGCCAGGAACACGAGCAAGACGATCTACTTCATCTGGCAAATCGAACGCAGCTACGTCGAGTTACGCTCACATCACCTGCTATTTCCACGCCGACACTGGCAACGGGAACCTCTGCAAGCCTGACCCCTCCTGGACCCCCAAGTATCTTAGCTATGGATGGAGGATTCTTAGCTATGGATGGAGGAAGCACATTCATGTGGAACCATACGGCTGATGGCGGCGAGGGTAACAATCGTGGGGACACCGACATGCGGCGTAGCGGTTCCGGAAATGGATCTCCAGGTACGAATGTAAATGCTGCTTACAACGACGCAAGCAATTCAACAAGCTCACCGGTGGGTGTACTCAACACGGGACCATCCCGACAAACGGACGCCCATAGTTCTCGTGTCCAATCGCGACAGTTCCGATCCGTCCGGGCGCTTCCACGATCTCGCACTGCCCGACTTCCGCGCCCACTGGATGAATTAACCACTGCACCGGCAGGCCAACCCGCGCAATCGAGTACACACAATCATGGAACGGAAAATGCTTCACACAATGAACACCGTTCCAGTTTCACCGCGCAAGAGTTTCAGACTGTCTCGCCGCAGAGCCCCAGCGTCTTTGCTCCTACCCTTTCCCACGGTTATCCAATTCAACAAACCATGAATGGCCAATTCCAAGCTTCGGGAGCAAGACCGGCTGGAGGAAATCCTCTCGGAGTATTGCCATTCGAACATATGAACGCCTACGGCATGCCCCTCGGAATGGATCCAAACGACCAGAACTCGACAAGTAGCACTAGTTATCAGACAAACACTCGCAGGTCTCACAATGCTGAAAGTACAGTCGATCAGAACGGAAAGACGATCGCGACTAGCAGACTTCAGCCAGCCCTTACCCGAGAATCTGTGTATCCAGCCAATGATGATCAGCATTCAAGCCGACTTTTGCCTTCCGGATCTCGGCATCCTGAAAACGCAGCTCACTCGACACCTTTTGCACAAATCAACACGACGCTCAATTCACAGGAGGACGAACAGGCATCATCGCACGGCTTTCGAGATATGATGGGTCATGCAGCAGCGTTTCGAGACCATTCCGAGTTTGGCACCTCGGCCTTGGGAATGGACATGGATATGCGCACGTGGCGCACGATGGGGGACATGCATTCATTGAATGGTATGGCATCACTCGACGCGGTAGATATGGACATAGGGATGGATATGGACAACATGCCGCTCTTGCCAGCTGGAGGTAGCTTACACGACGTGGAGCAGTTCATTGCAGGGTGGCATGATCAGTAGCACAGTGATATGCAGAGGTACTCAGAAGTGCTCGACCTGTACAACTGCGTATGATAGCTGCAATATCTGATATAACGTCTATGTTAACAATGTGCTGACCAGTATTGGTTCGAGGGATTCTAAAACGTAGTCATCTTTTTGGCAGTTCGTGTTGCACTGCTGGACGGAACTGAATGATGGTGCTACAGTCTCTCCATACATAGCGTGCTGTGGGAAACGCAGCCAGCGCCTGTGTCGGCGTGAACTCCTGTGCCACAGGGATTTACTGGCGGAACGCAACATATTATTCGACTTATCAGCTTCTGGCAAACAGAAGCGTCTCGAGGAAGACTTCAGCTTTAAAGGAGGGCGAGAAGCGGACAAGCCAAGAATCGGAAAGGAATCTCCGTTTTCACCTATAAATACCTGCTACTGATCTCGCTGCACAACAGATATAACATATAAATAGTTATGAAGCTTCGGAAAATATCGATCGTTTATATTTCATTTCCACACACCTCTCTTCGCTTCTCTCCTCCTCTCCATCAACCAGCAGCGGTTTCCAAATCATCGGTAGACAAGCATATACTACCTGAATCATATCGTTGTGAGAATGGTTTCATCGCGTGACTCCGTCCGAGCGAGGGATGCTACTACTACCTTGGAGAACACCTCTTCTCTCCCTCCAGCTAGAGGAGGCAATCCTCACGCGATCGATGGTGAGAAAACGTGGGGCAAGCCGATCTTGCGCCGAACACCATCAGGCGCAATCACGAAACCATCATCCTCGAACCCCTTCGTTCATAAACGACCCCTTAAACCAATCAGAGTGTTAGCAAAGCTACACGCTGGGATAGCCACAACAGACATTTCATATGATAATTTCGATGCAAGTGGTGTGTTTTCAGAAAGGTCAAGCAGCAGCGATGAAGGGTCACATGAGGCATTTGGGTATCTAGCCTCCTGTCCCACTACACAAGATGAGCCGGCAGGAAATGAAAGCTTGCCGCGAAATCAAGATCTCGAAAGTGATGTAAACATCCCACGGGTGGACAGTAGTAAAAAAGGAGGAGGATGGAAATCTTTCAGCAGAACGCAATACGATGCGTATCGCAATGGCAGTCAATCCAACAGCTTGGAAATTCCTCGCTCAATGCCTTGTTCCACATCAACAGGAGGATCGCACCAACTTACGGAAACCCTATCAAATCCAGGTAGCGGGAGCATCTCGCAACACGTTTCAGATGCAGCTCTCAGTAGTGAAGAAGGTACACGCAAGAGGGAAGAGGGGAAGTAGCCGGTTAGTAAAGGCGGTGCTCCTGACGTTTAATGGCCAGCTTTGACGATACTTTCCTACAAGGGAAGTATAGGATGTGATGAAGTCATGGGAGCAGGCCAAACGAAGTGGCGGAAAGAGGAGTAGGAACGGGGGATACTGATCTACAATTCAGCTGGGTTGCGAATGACATATGTGTAATTGTATATACAAATGTAACGTGATGCCTTTTTCGACTCGCCCATGTCTTATAACGCAGAATGGCCCAATACGTATGCCGTCTGTTGTCTTCAGCTAAGTGTACTAGCAAAAAGAGTATGAGCGCTCATTCTAACAGGCACAAAGAATGGGCACGAGGCTGAGGTAGTAGACAACGGCCTACAGTGTTGCGTATCTTGTTGAGCACAATGGAGGTGTGTGGTGGCGTCACCTAGGAAAGGGGGATTAGGAACGAAATATCGAGGTGATATATTCCTTTTGCCTAGCCCAGGAACCTCGAGCGATAAAGTTCACGTGTCAGTACTGTATAAATCACATATATTCAATCCAGCGTATGGAAAGGTGCTCCGCGAACTCATTCAGCGATGCATGGCTGCTACCTTAGCAGATAAAAAGTACGATATGGGAACGCTTTTGGGCACAGACACCCGCCCAGCGTTACAGCTTAGCAAATCGCGAATTCCAATGGGGGCCAGACAACGACGATAATGTCGGGAATCCGCGCTTGCAAGAGATCGTCTGGGAAGGGGAGGTATCGTCTCAGGTAACCCCACCCGATAATCCTGGGAGCGACTTTCCTCATTCAACCGAGGATATTTCCAAGAGCCAGGGCGGAAACCATTCGGCGCTCGGTAGCTTTCCTCGGTGAAGGCTCTTCTCTGCGTGGACCGGAGGAATTGAGGAGGGCATCTGTAAACTCAAATGCCAGCAACATCAGGCTCCCACTCGTTCGTCTCCAGCCCGCTCAGCCGATTCAGCGAGTCCAGCACCCCGCAAACCTTGCATAACTAAACAGGGTGGCAGGAGCACAATGGGGAAGGAGCTGGTGAAGATGCACCATTGTAAGGCTTGTTATATCCTCTACTATTTATCATTAGGGAAAGGCGTGACAATGTGGTGGGAGCTTTTGCAGAACAGTCACAGCTAGTTCCTCACAAGGGAATTATTTTCGCAAAAAGAGAAGAAGAAAAAAGAACACTGGCAAATGAGACACGATGCGCCGGCCTTGCGCAATGCTATCGAAACTATTTCTAGGAAGTGACTTCAAATGGCGATGGTAAATGATGTACAGAGTAATGAAGTGGTATACAGCTATGCCCATAGTCGTAAATACGCATGTCTTGATTGTGAATTGTTGTCTTCGTTCCTTACGTTTTCCGTCATCAGCGCGCGCACTCACATTAAGGGGCTATCAGTATCTCAGTCGTCTTGTCTCATAGGTCCCACGCTTCATCATACCAAGAGTACCAAGTGGAGCTGAACATGTCAGATAAACGAGCTGCATTTTTTCCTCAGGATTTTGCAGATATATCGTATGATATCCAACGAGGCAGATCGTTAAAAAACGCGAAGAGCGGGAAATCCAGCGCGCTTTGTTGAGCTCAGTCGGTTTTTCAGCTTCTTGACCGACGCCACCATAATTAGATTTCTGTTATTGACCGATGATCAGAAGGATAATACACCCTTCATCATTCCGTCTATCTGGCGGTAAATAGAAAAGGTGGAAGAAGCGACAAACACAGAGATGGGTTCGAGGTCTTCCTCCCAGCCCATTTCGAGGTGTCCCCGGACCAAAGCAGACGCAGCGGCTTGGCGGCCGGCTCGCCTCGCCCGCCCGCCGCGCCGTAGCGTTTCTTTCGCTTCCGTTGTTGCGTGGCCCAGACGTCATCCTCCTGGTTTCCGATTGTCGCCGTACTGCAGCTCGTACTGCTTATCAGAGATCTTCCTGTTGAACCCCGACTTCCTGGTAGTGAGTGAGGTGAATAGCCATACATAAGCCTGTCAAGACGCTGAGAAGGCGATACCAGAACAAGCAGCGACATAGCGGAGAACAGTCTTTTGATCGAACATCGTTACTAACCAAGCAAGAACACTTGAAATCCAGTCGACCGATTGGACGTCGCTCTGCCAAAAACAGCCGATTGAATATGGATCCATCTCCGGCGTTGGTCAAGCAACTGATGGAGCTGGGTATTGGAGAGGAGTCTGCAAGACGGGCTTTGAAGGTGAGTTGCACACAAGCTGTTGGCGAGTGTTCGGAACCCGTGGGGACGAATATAAACCGGTGCTTTATCACAGCGGAATGGGAACGATATCGAGCGTGCAGCCCATGATGGTGAGTCTTTTTCCATCAATTTTTGTGACTGCAGTGATGCGTGATTGTTGAGGCTTCTAGAAGCCGGAAGGCATGATCGAGCCTGAAACGCAAGGTGATTGATTGATAGGGGTTGATCCTCCACGCACGTGATGGTGCGATAAGCCGCGAAAGTGGTTATCAGTGTCCGGGGTGGCAAGTACTCCAGCGATGACACACAGTATCCGTAGTAAAAATGTCTATGGGTTTCGGACGAGCCATAAACACATAGCCCCGACTTGTGACTTACCCATACGCCCTCTTCGCTCCTATTTCCAACCATCCTTCGCCGTCATCATTTGCCATGCCGAACCTCGAACGCTCATTCTCGTTGCCCATCTTGTCACCTATATTCAACCTTAAAGTATTCGGGAATTCAGGTGGCAATGATGAGGTATGTTCATTCTGCCTGTCTTATTATGCGCGAATGATTCACTGACCGATTCCTTCCTTTGGTAATCCCTTTGTCCCGCCGTCCCTCTGTCCCACAGGTAAGCAACGGCTCAGATTCTCCTCGTGTTCGGTGTTTGTCAACTCCGGGGAAACGACGGGTTTCCGCTATGGAAAACAGTATAGCAAGAAAGTTGGGGAAGAGCAGAAGCTTGGAACCTGCTCCGCATGAAGGCGATATGCTTAACGAGATGGCAGAAAGCAGCAACGCATGCGAGGGAACTGCGAAAGTACTGGACTCGACCAGTCGTGCAGAATCTGGGGAGTTGAGCAAGGCAAGGAAGGCTTCTCCAAAGCTGCTTGGGATACCGCATTCACCCCGTACAAGAGCCCACGATACGTCCCCAAGAATTGTCGGAAGATCGCCATTACTCTCCCCTGCTCTGGGAAGGCCACGGCTCGACGCGATTCCGGAAAACGATCATATCTCTGATCAGAACACAGACCACTATCGAGTTACAAACTCGCCGTTGCCGTTGTGTGAGCCATCGCCACTTGTGCTCGGACCAACATTCAGCAGCGGTTCCATCTCTTCCCTTGAACCTGATATTCCATTGCCGGTCACAAAGGCTGCTCCCAATGTGCTCGACGACGACGACAATTCCCTACACGGTACAGACGTCGACAATATCGGTCCCGAAGGCGGGTCCGATACGACGATTGAACTACGTGGTCCCTTGTCTCAATCGTCCGAAGGCCCTACAAGGAGTAAGGGAAAGGGAAAACCCATGCTATCTGTCCCCGCTTCCGTTTCGTCGGGCTTTGAGAAAATGAAGAGCATGATGGGAAAAGGAAAGACGTCTGTACAGGAGAGGCCCGACGATCTGCAAGAGAACAGTAGTCGGAACGCCTCGAGGTCTTCGTCAAGGCGAAGTAGTCTGAGCAATTCTGATGGAAGAGGACCGCCCGTAGTCTCTGAAGGGGAAAAGACAGCTCTAGGATGGATCTCGCGTACCCGGAGTGACACTTCACTAGCAGGAATTCTGATCCGGAAAGATGAAAACGTGCTAAAGCTAACTAAAACTGGATCACTTTCTTCTCTCTCTTCATCCTCCAATGCGACTTCCCCTCATTCTCGAACGACTGCGCAAACGCCTTCATTCCCGCTGGGTATTCCTATGACAACTTCCCCTCCTGATATCGATATTCGCTCACCCATCCTTGTCCTCGACCCGATTCTGGCATCTACAACGATCAATCCCGGATCTGGACTTGTACCACATCCATCTCCGTCCCCGTCTCCTTCTTCGCGTGGCTACACTACGGGTGTGGTTTCACCTATGGAAACATCGCCTACGGAAACCACTACCTCCACCACGTATACCTTGAAACCACTGGTTCTAAACCCTACCACTCCCGATGCTGCTACTACTCCAACGTTACCTACGATGAATCCGGCGACAACATCGCCACAGCCGTCTCGAAGATCTTCTCTTACCAATTCATCGCTAAAGAACCGATCATTCGACGAGGAGGCGCAAAACCTGATGTTGAACGCGTTGCAGCGAGGATCAGGCGGTAATCACTCGCTTAGTCTGAGCAGATCTAGTACTAAAGACTCGACGATGACCGGAGGAAGCAAGCCTGGTGTCGGTGGCGCTCTGGCAGCTCTTGGATTCAAGACGGCTGCCGCTGTGGGTGCAACGGAGTCGTTGAAAAAGTCCAACATCAACGTCATCTTGCCGTCCCAACCTGTCGGATCCGAAAACAGTGCGCCTCCTCTCGCGCCAGCGGTCTCCTTGATTACAGCAACTCCCATGACGGAGCAAGAGGAATCGACTTCAACTGCTTCTACCAGTGGATACTTTGGGTCGAAAAAGACGAAACGCTCGTCCCGATCTGACAGGTCAGCCAATAAGGAGGAAAAGTACAGGCGTTCACTCTCGCCATTCTTTAAAGGGAGAAGATCGATCTCAAGGGGCAACGCCACCGAGAAGCGAGATCCTTCTCCTCCAGTCGAGGCCCTATCAGACGCCGGTGAATCCGATGGGGAAAGCATTGTTTCCAACTCGACGAATCGATACAGGCCTCAAGCGACCGCGTTTAGTCTTTCCCGTCGAAGGGGGAAGACTGATTCCGATGAAGAAGACGACGAAGATCAAGGTAGCGATGATGGTGACTTTGAGACGGACACCGAGTACAATGAAGACGCTCTTAGTCATGAGATTGTGGGTCCCGATGGATGGGTCGAGGATGTTTTTGATCCTCTAACGGAAGAGAACACAAAGGCGAATGCCGTCTATTTCGAGGGAGATGCTGCGGGATTGGGCGGGGAAGGTGTATTAGAGGATGACCAAGGAGAGGAGATTGAAGTCGAAGTCGATGCACTTGGCGAAGGTAGGCCCAGTCTACCATGTCAAAGTACGACGAGGTGATGCTCATTTGCCGCAATTGACACCCACAGGACCCAACGTAGTCATTCCACCCGAACCGATCTTCGCCCAGCCCACCATGCGACGACCGCCTACACCTCCCCTGAATCCTGAACATGGTATGACTGGAGCGTTACACAAAGAAAAGAAAAAAATCAAGCCTTTGCCATTAACCACTTCTCGACCTGAGTTCGGACGGAACCGCTGTACGATCAAGTTGACACAAGGTGATCCTGATGCAGCATTGGAAGAGTCGGGTAACAGGCTGCGCAGTTATGTCGTTTTGAGTGATTTGAGTGCCGAAGCGGGCTACGCGATTGAATGGTGTATCGGGTATGTATATTCACATCTTGAGTGCAGTTATGCGCAAGCATATATCTAACAGATGATTTTTTCTAGGACCGTCGCTCGTGACGGAGATCAAATCTTTTTGGTTTCCGTCATGGAAAATGAAGCAAAACGTGAGGCAGATGAATCCGTTGGCATATTCAAGTTGAAGAGCCCGAATTGACTTACTTTTCGTGGCTCTCTCCTAGTGGACCCCAAGGACAACGTAACGGATAAAGCGCAGAAGCTTCGCGTCCAGAGGGAACGACAAGCGACCGCGTCTGCACTTGCTCGACAGGCGACCAGTTTGCTGCAGAGAACAGTACTGAACGTGTCTGTGACTTGCCAAGCTATCCATTCTAAGAATGCTAGACATATGTTACTTGGTTAGTTTGCGTTCGGCGAGTGTGATGGCTTGCATGCGAAAGACTTATCGTTCGACTGAAAACAGATCTTATTGATTATTTGGAACCCACAATGGCCATTGTAGGATCGCGTGGTCTCGGTAAATTACAAGGGTAGGTCAGATAGGTATTAAGCCATTGCTCGTCTTTCGCGCTTATTCGTCTCCCGTTGTCATATACCTGGGTAGTATCTTGCTTGGATCCACTTCACACTATCTGGTGCAGAAATCGAGTGTACCCGTCATGGTCGCACGACGACGGCTGAAGCGACCCCTCCGCAAGACCGACCCCGCCACACTCCGTCATGCACCAAGAACGTCATTGGCAAGCGCCTCGATTGAAAAGCGAGCCAGTTCCAAGCAGGAAGACGAGGTCATTGATGCTGAGGATGTCGATCGGGAGGCGGATCGACAGGAGATTGAGGATCGACGGGAGAGGGAGGCGAGGGGGATGGCGGCGGGTGGTCAGGGAGAAGTGACCCTCTGATCTTCAGGCCGACCCGCACCTCGACGCATCTCTGCAAACATAGTTGGTCAATGACTACGCCATCTATCGACCTCTTTCCGCCTACAATCTTCAGCCCAATATCTTCGCCTTGCGTACAGCGCACACCATATCGAGTTGTATCCCATCTAGCCATCCTTACTCTATTTAGTATTGAACTTGCGACTGTGGTGCCTTTTCACAATCATTTAATGATTGGCTAGGCAGTGGCCTATTTACTTCATCATGCCAGAATTTGTTTGCTGGGAATCTTTCCCACCCTTCCTTGGTACAAATAGTCGATTGTAACGGCGAGCCGTGCAGTTTTCTCGTCCTGTAAACATGTCTTGTTGAAGAGGAACCTCTGCTTACTTGCCTAGCAGGTCACGTGTCATATATCGGATACGAGACGAGCTTCAATGATCACTTTGCACGAGCGGAAAAGCCTTTGATTAAGAGACATCATCGGGAGACAACGCAATGCCAAGTTAGCATAAACAAACAAAAATCGTGCTACAAAGATGATCCGTAATGCACGGCGGGTTTATTCGGTCCTCATTTCTTCATTATCATCCCAGATTTCGATGCGAATGTTTTCACCATTCCTCGAGTCACCAAATGACCGGGGCATCGTGAGGGCGATAGAGCAAGTTGAAGCGTCAGTGTTGATGCGATGAAACCGGATGATTGTGGCCTTTGCGCCGACCGATCTATGAAGCGCAAGGTAGCAGCTGGTAGTTGCCAGAATGAAGGCTCGACGTATCCGAGTCACGTGCCGGGTTTGTCGCGCCCGACCGGAATCAAAAGAGCATTACGAATCGCAGCCCCAACGGGTGCCTGTGTTCCTTCCCGTCAGCAAGCGACCTCTCCCCGATTTCCCTTCCCCGAATGCTCATCCTCCAGCGCAGATATTACCTTCTCGCACTGGCACTGCCGTTCCTCTTCCTCCTCACTCGTTCCCTCCTTCCCTCTCACATAGCAACAGGATCACGACGCATCATCATGTCTCTCTCGTCCAAGCTTACCATTACCGATATCAGCCTCAAGGGCGAAAAGGTCCTCATTCGGGTCGACTTTAATGTTCCCATGGACAAAAAGACGAACGAGATTACCAACCCCGCTGTGAGTCCCTTATCCGGTGCGATCCCTCCGCGTGAGCGTTGTAGCTGATACGACGTCTCGGTTTTGCGGGTTGTAGCGAATCGTCGCTGCTTTGCCCACAATCAAATATGCCATCGAACGAGGTGCGTTTCTCTTCTCCTCCATTTCTCGTCGTAATCTCAGATATTGATAGGACCGTTCGTAGGCGCATCATCCATCGTCCTCATGTCCCACTTGGGTCGACCTGACGGACACAAGGTCGAAAAGTACAGCTTGAAGCCTATCGTGAGTCCCCCTCTTAGCCTATTGCGAAAGCCTCCCGCTGAAGGAGAATAACACTCGCGTAATCCAGGCCAAGAAGCTCGAAGAACTCCTCTCCAAGCCCGTCACTTTCCTCAACGATTGTGTCGGTCCTGAGGTTGAACAGGCCGTCGCGAACAGCAAAGACGGAGAGATCTTCTTGCTTGAAAACTTGCGGTTCCATGCTGAAGAAGAAGGCAGCAGCAAGGATGCTGAGGGCAAGAAAACCAAGGGTTGGTTTCTTCTTTCTTTCAGTACAAATGCACTTCTTGAATCGCTAAACGAAAACCCATAACTCCTTGTTTCAGCTGACCCGGAAGCCGTCAAGAAGTTCCGACAATCCTTGACCAAGCTCGGTACGGTCTACATCAACGACGCCTTCGGTACTGCGCACCGAGCACACTCGTCCATGGTCGGTGTCGAGTTGCAGAAGCGAGCTGCTGGGTTCTTGATGAAGAAGGAACTCGAATACTTTGCCAAAGCCTTGGAAAACCCTGAACGCCCCTTCTTGGCGATCTTGGGTGGTGCCAAGGTGGCCGACAAGTTGCAGTTGATCGACAACATGTTGGACAAGGTCAACTCATTGATCATTTGCGGTGGAATGGCGTTCACTTTCAAGAAGGTGATCGATGGAATGAGCATTGGAGATTCGCTGTATGATGCCGATGGATCCAAGCAGGTGAATGCGTTGATGGAGAAGGCAAAGAAGAACAACGTGAAGGTTGTTCTTCCGTCCGACTTTGTCACCGCCGACAAGTTCGCCCCGGATGCCAACGTAAGTACATTCTCTCTTCTAACACTCCAACCTCGCTCGCGACCTCACCTCCGTGCCTGTCGTATAGACTGGTTATGCGACCGACAAGGACGGTATCCCTGACAAATGGATGGGTCTCGACGCCGGCAAGGACTCGCAGAAGGCATTTGCGGAAACGGTAGCAGAGGCCAAGACCATCCTGTGGAACGGCCCCGCCGGTGTTTTCGAGATGGAGGCCTTCAAGAAGGGTTCTACAGCCCTTTTGGACGCTTGTATTGGTGCCGCTAAGAACGGAGCGACGGTTATTGTTGGTGGTGGTGGTGAGTTATCCTTCCTCCCCCTTTACCCAGGGTTTGCAAGCGATAGACAGTTAACCTCGGTCGGATGTGGTGCAGATACCGCTACCTTGGTTGCTCAGGCAGGCAAGGAAGAGGAATTGTCCCACGTCTCCACTGGTGGTGGTGCCAGGTACGTTCAGTTCCCTACCTCTCGAACGAATTCACCGACATCGTTACTGAGATTTACATCCCGTTTCTATTGTACAGTTTGGAATTGCTCGAAGGCAAGGAACTTCCCGGTGTTTCCGCCATTTCGAGCAAGTAGACTTTTCGTGCTCACTGAATCAATAATGGGTTTCGAGAGTTGTTGTGCAAGAATGATGAATATAGAATGTGTGGTGCAACCTTACGCGGGCTGTGTCCCCAACAAACGGCACTCCCGGACGCTTCCGATGATGCTGTTCGATCGTTGAGAGTTGCCAGCAGGAGCGATCGGCAATCAGTCTCATACACCCTTCTACAGGGTTGTCCAGAATCTTTTTCGAGGCACGATGAAGAAAGGGATAGCATATCCCCGCATACGAGCAATTTGTGAGCGACCTTATCTAAGACTTTGGATAGACTCGTCTCCTGCAAGGTTTCGTATTCATCGCACAAAGATGAAACGGAAGCAAAGAGAATGAATATGTATATATATATATATAAGATACAACGCACACCTAGATTCGCACTTTGGTAATAATGCTTTCTCGTCTCAACCGGGTCGAATGCTGAGCATCCGGCGTGACTTAGCGTTCTTGTGACATTTGAGCGAGGTAATCCGACAGCTATTGCCAGTGATAGGAGGTAGATCGCGGATCAGCATAGATATCGGTCGCAATGTTTATAACAAACTTGCCTTCAATGCACCCGTTCTGATCGAATCACCCAAATTCTGCACATCAGGGTTTGCCATGACCTTGCCTGCAAGATCCCTCAATCCCCGTTCAATGGCCGCAACACCCTCTCCTCCACCCAATTCTCCCAACAAACCCGATTCCTCGGCCTGCATCTCCTCCTCTTCCTCTTCACGGCCAAAGTAGGCATTGGACGAGATAGCAGTCGCGCCAGCGAACTGAGAGGAACGTTGCTTCGCTTCAGCAGATGCGGCAGGGTCGTAGCTTCCTCTACCGAAGAATTGATCAGAGGAGATACCTGTGTCGAGTTGGGGATCCGGCTTAGTTGGTCACAGAGTCTGGGCAAGATCATGAATGGAAAATACGGACCCTTTTGACCGCCGAATTTTGATGTAGCATACCCATTGTTGTCGTCCTGCTGCGCATATGACTTGCTGATTTTTGAGAAACACGTAATAAACTAAGTCAGCGCAGAGCGGCAGTCACCCGGGAAAGCTATGTAAGACTCACCTATTGGTCTTTGATGACGCAACGGTGGCAGGAGCACCAACGGTGGCGCCAAAGCCGAGTCTGACAGGCTGTTTTGGCTGACTCTGAGCCGGCGTTCTTGTGGCACCTAGAGGAGTAGAGGACCTGGAGTTGTTCTCGGACGCAGCTGCCTTTCTCGCCTCTGTCTCTCGCCTTTCCCGTTCCCTTTGCTCGTCCTCTTCCCGCTTCTTGTCATACCCCAGTCGTTTGATGCGCTCCTCTTCTTCCAGAGCTTTACGTTGAGCTTCTTCAAAGTTGATAGGTGCAGCTGCTTTCTTCGCACCAAGACGGGAAGCCTTCAAGCCTGGAGCTGTTGGTACTGCCGATGCAGAAGTGTTGGAGGGACCAGTAGATGATAGTCGCGTTGCGGTTGGCTTTCGCGCTCCACTGATGCCAGATGTAGAGGTGCCGTTTCGTAGGGAAGAGGATGTGACGGTTCGAGGCGCAGACGTTGTTCGTCCTATTCCAGCACCGATTCCGGGTACTCCAGTGGGTGTTGCTGGCTTACCTGCTGAAGATGGCGTCGCACCAGGTTTATCCCAAGTCGAGAAGAAATCATCGCTAGTGTCGGCTCCGCCTATGCTGCCTGCCGGAGTTCCGGCACTTGAACCCGTTGCAGATTTCCCGGTGGTAGCATTCAGATCTACGCCTTCCAACACGATGGATTCCGGATACTTGCGCTCGTCGTCTTTTTTTCTGCGTTCGAGCTCCTCCTTGTACTTTTGAGCTACCGTGGATGAGTATCGGCCTTTGGCGTCATTGTTGGAAAGTAGATGGGAGCCGCCATGACGGGTGAAGAAATCCGTAGCAGATGCATTTCCCCCAACTTTCATCGTCCGAAGCTGATTGAGTGTCCAACTATCGAGGTTGGTGGATCTGAGGAGTATCAACAAGAACACATCAGAAAGGACCCATTCTAGTGGATATTATTGAGGAGAACATACCGAACGAAAGAGATGTGAACACCCATGTTTCGATGAACACTCGAGCAATCGAGACAGATGTAGATACCGAACGGGACAGAAGCCCATGTTGGGTTTTTGGCAGAACAATCAAAACACATCTACAGCCGGGTTCAGCGCGAATTCGGCATGGCTGATCAAAGGACATAGATACCCACCTTGTTGGCCTTCTGAGTCTTGACATGCGCGAAGAACGCGGTAGTCTGTTGCTTTGTTGGCTCCATTTTGAATAGAGGGTATTATCGAGTGAGGTCTATAGGTTCTTTCCGAATACGTGATGTTGGAGGAATCGATTAAGCGTAGCAGCGCCGCTGTTGCTTCGTGAGATGAGGCGGCAGGACCGTTTTAGATGAAGTGAATACTACTGCCGGGAGAGCCTGATGTTGGAAAGCAAGGTCTTCTGGGTGAATAGCTGGCAGGCAACGCTGATCGTCAACATACATGACTGTGGGGTGTGCCACGCCTCCTAGCCACGCGTTTTCGTGCGGAGCCGGCCAGCACGTATTACGTAAGGACTTTGGGCTAGGACCGCTGATAACGTAGAAGTTAACTCAACACTTGGTGCTGCTCATACACTCGCTGTTCCGGTAGCTACCACAACCTACATTGAATGGAGTTCTCCCGCATAGCTCCTCCATCTTCATCCAATTCTGTTATGGTAGAAAGCACCAGTCGCTAACGCAGGACCATCATTGTGCTAAGTCAGTGAATACGAGAAGCAGCTCCGTACGACATCCACCGACTTCAGAATAGAAAGTTTCACTGACGTGCGGAAATGATGGATCAAGGAATCGGGATTGGAAAGGACTCTCCGGCATGCTTTTCGCCTGCAAATCATGGCGGGCACATCATCAGTGATCACAAAGTCCGAAAACAGTCTTCCAGAAGCTCTTCACTTGCCTTTTCTTCGTCTTCAAAAGGACAGCTCGCAGATCGGAATCTACTGATACGAGGCTGCTCTCCGGGAGGTACAGAATTGACGAAATCAGTCCCTACCGCACGTAGCCTAGAAATGCAAGATCTACGGACATCACAACTCCCTGAAGACATGTTTAGGTATCCGAGTACGGTTTCGGGCCATATCGGTCTGGCAACGAGAGATGAGAGGTTTGTCGATGCAACAGGGCCTTACCATGTGGTGCCCTCGGAAGGGTGCAAAGGAACAACCGAATCAAAATCTTCAAGATTGATGACAGCCGAGAGTCGAGATCCTACATTCTCATCGTTCGAGGCGTTCATACTTGCTCCTTCTATTTCATCCTTTACACTCTACGACCAACAGAACTCTGCCGCAAATAACGATAGCAAAGAAAGTGCAGGAGGGAGACTGGTTGCCGACAAGAAATCCGAAAGCAAATCCACCGGAACCCCTAAATCAAGTCCCCTCAAGGATCAGGTAAAGTCGTCTATGGATAGTCGACGCACACTTACATCCGGGAAACAATCCTTTGACACAGTCAGGAGTGGTCTAAGCATGGCCGAGATGTCGGAATTAGGTTCAAGGCTCGATCAGTACGCTGGTAACCTGTTTACCCGTATTCAAGAAAGTGACTCCTCTCGACTGGACAAGGCACGTGGACAAAGCTCGGAATCCGAATCTCAATCGTCGCCATCAAAGCCCTCATCTCCACCAGGCGTTATGCCAAAGACTCGTCGCCAAATCTTCAAACTTTCTGTAAACACCGTCTCTCCATTTGTCGTTTCTTCCCATCCGTTGGAAACTTCTGTTAGACACTCGCCCATTGACAGTTATCGGAAGCCACAAGAGTTGAAAACAGGTTTTGTTCACGTTTCGCCTCCTGGGTCCGACAAAACCATCAAGAGTTTTTCCGCCCTACACAGACCTTCCATAGATGTTTCGCTGATCGTACAGAATGACAGAGGCAGGGTGACATCGCTGGGTAAGATAGAGGAGTCACCAACCAAAACCTCAAAGCGATCGCGGCCCAGAACCGAATATTATGCCCTGCCTCAGATACCGACCGCTGCAGCGTTGTCTATCCCGTCACCCAGCCCGCACCCACGTACCAAGCTCGTGCGAGACCCACCAGTATCAATGTCCTCGGATAGCGGAATCCCGAGGATGGATTCTAGGTGCATGAATGATCAGGACCTTATTGTCCGGCTTGAAGCACGTGAATCTGATCGTAACATAGCATCTAGGATAGAAAGCGCGGCTGAAAACAGAAATATTGCTTCTGGGTACTGGGATTATTCTATCATGACTGGAATAGGAGGATCACCACCGCGCGACTACGCGACGCTCTTGCAAAACGCTAGTGCGTTGAAGAACTTCTCGGACGCGTCTGGAGGAACCCTGCAGCAAGAGCCAAGTACTTCGTTCCCTAAAAGTGGCGCTTCCGATTCCTTGCTGAGAAAACCCATAAACAATATTCTTTTGTGCAACACTGGCGCCCCGCGTAGTTCTTCAGACAAGAGTTTGACTAGTAGCTCTACTTACCCGGACGATACAGACGAACTTTCGGAGAAGGGCAAATACAGTGGAAAACGTCGTGCGCGACATACCAAAAGAAGGGGTAATCGACCACCTGCTATGGCTTCTCTGGCGGCACCACTTGGAGAAAACTTGGATGTTGACGTTGCAAGTAGGGAGTTTGCGGGGGATGCCGATGTGAGTGGATTGCACACTGTTGCCAAAGACAGTGAAACAGAAAGTCAGAGGTTGTTGCAGAAAGATATCGAGAAGGATCCTATTCGCGTACGTACACCTGAAGAGAGTAGCTTTGAACGAGTGAGTCTACCCTTGTTTCTGATGATAGACGGAGCCCTGATCCGCTCGTTTCCATAATGTTAGTCTTTGGCGGAGGTGACTATCGATATCGGGAACAAAGCATTGTTCACTCGAGTCGGGACTCCGCCAATATCGACGTCTACCGCGAGACAGATCCAGCAATTCAAGGCACTTCCACCAGTTTTCCATTTCCCCTCACCACCTGCGTCGCAAAAGCATTCCAGTCTTCTGAGCGATATCTTGGCGGTCACTCGCGATTCGTATCAAGCTAGAAAAGAAAGCACCGAGAAAACAGATGGCATTCCTCAAGAGAGCGACGCAGCAGCACCTTTGAGAAGGACTCCAGGACTAAATGTCACGCAGAACGGGAGGACCTATAGGAGTAGCGGTGTCGCAGGGAGAACCGGGGATCCAGCGTTGCAAATCATTCACGAAGATGAGGCATCCCCTCAATTCCCGCGACTCACCAGCGAGTCACTAAAAGAATTGAATAGGAGAGTCGCAGCAGGACAGGTTGGCTCTGCACAACCGACACATAGCATATCCTTGCCGAATTTAGAAACTCGGACCGCGCACATGGATACAACAGTCGCTTATGCAGCGAAACCCATCAGTCGCCTTCCAGTAGGTGTACAAACCGTCCAATACGGAAGTCTAGACAATCTTAGTCTTGCGAGTACGACTACAGTACGGCCGTCCTTCCACTCAACACAACCTAGGCAAATCGCTGCTGTTCGGAACGACTCTGGTGTGCAGAGGGCGGTAAGGGACCAGCCAAGTCGTACGTTGATTCCTCTTGTACCTGTTGGAAGGGACGATATCATGCGTCATCAGGGAGATGAACTGCCAGAGGGAATCTACAGCGACAGAACGAAATCAACTTTGATGTGTATCTGCTTCGGCCGTCGTCTTTGGTGATTAGGTCAGAGGTACGGGGAGCAATCTGCCTTGGTTGAAGCGATGCGGCCATGCTGACTCGTTTCTACATTTCAGAATTCGTATCATGAACATAGCGGAAGAGATGGCAAGGGTACAACACGGAAAAGAAAATATGTCCATCGAAAGTGTTCCGCCTCCTCACCACGCATGATGTCCGCCGGAGACGAGAACTGTGAAGATCTAGATGTCAGAACGAATCTCATTGCGAGGGATAGAGAGCTTACTATCGCTTCCTGTACAAAAGCTTGATGCACTAGAAGCTAGCCAAGTCCTGTTGAACGGGATTTGATTAGTGTGTCATCAAACTATGGTTTTATGCTGCAGTCACCTACACTACACCTCGCAATTCATGAACCTGTCCCAGCCTTCCCAAGGGGTTGGAGTTGGCCCAGACTTCCCCCTGCTCTGGATGAATGTCTAGGACGGCGGCGGTTTGCTGTCCATTATACTGAAGTCAGCGTCAATTTGTATCTTAAGGAAAATCTCATTCACCTTGGTGTAAATATGGCCTGTGCCATACGATATTGGCTGAGCTGTGCTTCCCGACACAAGTTGAGATACGGAACTTTACGTACCTGGCGAGATTGTGTTGACTCGGATACCGTCCTTCCCGAACTCACATGCCAAGTTTCTGGCCATCTGAAGAACAGCAGACTTGGAGGTGTTATAGGCAACCCAAGGGTGTCTGGGATTCAAACAGAAAGAGTAGTTTGTTAGCCGAATGTATGTTTACTTGTAAGCCCAAATCGACAACCCACCCTCTGTTGACAATGGAGCCACTCATGCTCGCAATCAGGATAATGGAGCCTTTGCTTCCAGTTTTGACCATACCATTCAGAGCAGCCTGCGCGGTCAGAAAGACACCGGTGGTGTTGACATTCTGGACTTTGCGAAAATCATCCTCAGATAGATCCAACGCCGACGTCTCGGTTGGCCCTAGAATTCCCGCTGCAGCGACGCAGGCATCGAGTCTGCCGTGTTTGTCAACGATTTCGGACACGGCTGACGACATCTGTGATTGCGAAGTGACATCTGCCTGAATGTATTGAAGCGAAGTACCTAGCCTTTTGGCGTAATCTGCGCAAGCTTGAAATTCAACCGAGGGAGAGGAAGGCAAATCGATGCAGTATAGCTTGGCTCCTGCTTCTGCCAAGGCCATGGCCATCTCTAGTCCTAAGCCTCCATTGCCTCCGGTTACCTTGAGTTGATAGGAAATTGATAAGCTAAGCTAGACAGCAATATAATGTATTTTACCCACCACCGCCACGCCATCCTTCAAGGCAAACTCATCGAATATCTGAGCTTTGGGTTGAAACGATGAATCAGAATTTGCTTTTAGCGCTGCTGCAACGCCCAACATAGGTTGGATAATCTTTGTCCCTTGGCTTTGAGCATCAAGTTGTGTCCTGGTAGAAGTGAAATGCCTGGCCGGAACGATTGCTGCGGGACGAAGGGCTCGCAAGAGCTGAACAGGGCTCTTTGACATAAAGGTGCGAGGAATGATCATGGTGGTGGTCGGTTACTGGATGTTGGCTTGGTGGGGCCGGGGATGAAGCAAGAAACGTCGGACTGGGTTCAGATATATAAGGAGAGTCCATAGAATGACAGACGGGCCTTGCGATCGCTTCGATTCTGGGAAGCTGGAGAAGCACTCCCTCGTATCGCTCTTCTCGGAAGCAGAAGCGATATGCATTAAGCGGCGCCCCGCTGGCATAACGGCGTTGTTTCAACGCCTTCGCCGCCGCCGTCCTGCTCCTCCGCCCGCCTGTGGAAATAATCACAGATGTCACAACCACAGCCGGAGGACATTGTGCTGGAGCATCAATGAAAATAGGCACAAACGGTACAATACAACAGATGAACATTACGACATATTCCAATATATACAACAGACTCCACACATGCAAATTCGAGGTTGAATCCCTCTGTAATACAACTTGCCATATGCTAATCAATGATGCTTGGTTTGCTTCTTTGTGCTGTCATTCTCTCGCAGCCTGTTCATTCCCTTGGTGTGTGGGTGACTCGGAACAGTACTGTGCCATTCGTCATCCATCGCACCTGTCACAAGATCATCATCCCATTCATCATCCCTAGTATCACCCGAGGTGCTACCGGTACTCATGTCCTCGGGCTCATTGATCCCTTCTTCGTTTCTTTCAAACAGTATTCCTGCCTCGCCATCAATATGAAGATGCCCGTCGCAGCTTGCGGGCGTTGTCCCGGCGGTGGCGGACGTGCTTGCCGATTTACTGTCTTTCCGCCGCATGCGGACCATGTCTCTTGCATGTGCAAACGCACCGATTGATGATTGCCAACGGGAAGGCTCCTTGCCTGCACCATTCGGTAAAGCGGGCACTACAAACGCAGATTGCTCTAAATCGAGTTGAGACTGTATCGCACTGGTGAGTGGTCGATGGAAATCGACGGGCGTGTCAGTTTGTCCTGGCGCATGCGGGTCCACAGTAGTACGGAAATGGTATTGCGTCGGTAGGCCTCCTTTGTGGACGCGGATCGACTCAAACTTGAGCCAGTTCTCTCGATAAATCGGCCCTGGCAAAACTTGTGCTGAAGTCGAATGTGTATATATTTCCGCATGTACGAACCTACATTGACGATATCAGCGACATGGGAATAGGTGTTAAGCAGCGGAACTCCTGTACTTACGAGGCTTCTCTAATTCTCTCAACGGCTGAAGGAGGTTTCAATTCACGACGGGAGACATACAAATGATACGGGTCGCTGGGCACCTTCCATGCTCTAAAGGTCAAGCTTGCCAATTTATACTCCTCTTCTTTCGGCGGGGTGACAGCTTCGGATCCACTGCGTGCCACTGCTTGATTCTCGTATAAAGGATACACAGCTTCGGACCGTAAGATCCTCTTGATAGGATCGAAGACATCCACCGTCCGTATAACACCACTTGAAGCCGCTTTCCGCTTAGGAACATACTCAGTGTGCGTCGACACCGACGGTCCGAAACAAAATGGCCGGGCAGGCACACGGTAAGCCGACTTTCGTAATGCATAAGACGTGTCGGTTGGGTTACTGCTATTCGTGGGGCTGGGAGGAGTTGACGCTTTGACGGGACGTTTCACAATTCCACGGGGACGACGAATGCGTAACACAGGACAAACCTTTGCGGAAAGGGTTGGTAGATGATCAGGGTTCAGCGGCCGTGAGGACCTGATCTGCAAAGCAGATACCCGTCCTCCAAGTGGGTGAATAGCGAAAATATCTAAGGAGAATTGGAAACGGTATGAGATCTTACCTTTACATTAGATAGGTAGACAGCGAAGTCATTACTCACGTATTGTTCGTCTTGTGCCTACACCGATCCATCCTCCACAAGCCGACCATTCGATTTTCTCCACAATAGCAGGTGTCACACCTCGGCGCAACTCGTATCGCACCCACACCGCTCCTGTCGGTTCATCATTGGGGGAAAACTTTGCTAGAATACCCATTGCTGCTGGTCTGATTTCCACTACGAAGGAACTTCTTCCATCACTGGTGCCAAGTGCAAGTGTTGTGCCTCCTGGTGCAAAAGAGAGTACATCGACTCCGGGTGGTCGGATAGTCGAATGAGGCATTGTAATTACTTCTTTGGCGGGAAGCGCGAAATGGGCAATGATCGTAGCCTTGCTGAGCTTCTGTTTGCTTCTCCTCTTAGCATTCGGATCGTCCAAGCAGGTATCCTCAAACTCGTGTGACTGTCTTCTTCCCAAGTCAAGCACCTTTATCCACGAGCCTGACTTGAATCGCGATTGCATTTGAGGTAGTTTGGTTCTAGTTGGATCCTCGAGCCGAACGACGGGAGCGTTGCTCCGGGTATTCGCTCCGATGCCGACACCGCCATTCTGTCCCGGGGAGACATACCTTTGAGCAAAATTACTGAAGGTCGGGGCGCCTTTCGATAAAGTCTCTGATCTACTGGCCCCATTGATCGCAGCGGTGCTCAGGCCTTTTAGGCCCGTCCAGACGCCTTTAGCCATTTCGGTGCCCAAGCCAGCAGCAGTGTTGAGCATGATCGACTGCATCGAAGGTGGCCCTTCCATCGGATACGCCGTGTTGGAGCTCTGCTTGGCTGATACCCCGTTACTCGGGCTAATCTGCGACTCCTGTTGCCGAGAGTAAAACGCTTGATTGGAAGTTGCAGTCACCACTGTTCCCAGGTTCACGTCTTCTGAGCCATGTTGTACTGGCTGTCGAGGTCGCGCGTCCATGGTTGTATATGAGAACACTCGTCCGCTCAGCGAAGCGACTGGCAAACCGGTGCGAGAATTCAGCCCGATATTTGTGTTTATCGGGCGAAGTACCGGCTTGAGCGTTGTTGCTGACAAAAAGTGAATGCATGAAACATTACCGGCGAGGGTCTAGAGTTTGATGAACAAGTGATATCTCATTCGTTAGTCCTCACTCCATCATCATGAGAAGAACCAAACTCACAACTACCACAGCCTGAGGGGACGAAAAGATTTGCCCTCCTCGGCCAGCTCCCATGAGTATACTTGACTCCACCTCCTGAGAGGTAACATCGAACACATTCAGGTATATAGGGTACTCCTCCGGTTTAGCACAATCACTTCCGTGCTCCGAGTATGATTTCACTGATCTTTTCTGAGTGCTACCAGGGACGAAGAGAACTAGTCAGAGATCCATTACCAAGTGAATGAAACTCGGAGATACGGACAGAATAAGCAATTTGAAAGCTTTAAGGCCGCCCCGCCATACCGCACAGTCGATCAGGACTTCTTCCATGTGACTTGTCTCTTCCAGGAGGTCTACTCGGGGATCTACCCCTGCCATAACCTCTAGTGTTGCACAGTCGAAGACCCTCCGCGAATCGTTCGTAACTGTGTCATCTGATACCTGGTGCAGCGTGTGGGAATATTGTCGAGGTATATGTAGAATTTCAGCAGGTGATGTTTGTACAATTGTGCTATTCGCCAAATCGATGGTTTCTGGGTGGAGCATGTTGACGCTTGCCGAGAAAGCAGAATATCTCGTTGGCGAGTCAGCCATACCGCAATCGAGGACTTGAAGCGCGGTCTGAGGAGTTGGGTTGATATTGACAAGGAGCCGCCTAGAGAAAAGTTGCTAATCGTTCAGCTCATTGTGCGACACCGTAACGGGAAGCCAGATCGAAATCCACATACCGTTCCTCGCCGCTATCCAGAAAGTTCACGTGCTCCCATTTGCAGCTTCTCCAGTTCGTCCAGCCATGGCCCAGTGCAGCTTCACTCGGCTGCCCCTTGAGTCCTTTCCAACTCTCCGTCATACCTTCGGCTTCATCCAGTTCAATAAGGACTTCGTCATCATCGCTATCGCCTTCAAGGTTGTCTTCACTTCCATCACCTGGTAAACCAGAGGAGGATTCTGCTTCTCCAATAGCATTGTCGGAGTCCGATGACACATCTGATCCGCTCCGATGGGGAGGACTATCCCGCTTCGAGATACGGTACGGTGATTTATGGTTCTTGCCCTTCATCGATCGGCTATTCCGCCGCCTGTTGATCTGTTCTTTACCAGACGACTGAACGGCTCCAATCTCGCCCCTGATCCTCGTCAGATACTCGTCCTTGACCGTTTCAACCAAAGCGATTCCAGCCATTGCAGTAGCCCTTCCAGCAGCCTTGACGTCACTGAGCGAAGGCAAGGGAACAGCAGAGATTCCGAGACCAGAAGGAATGAGATTCGGGATGTTCATAAGTGCCGGAAATTCGTCGAAAAGAGTCGGTGCTGGACGACGGACTTGCATAGGAGTGGCTAGACGAGGTGATGTTTGAGATGACATCTCTGTGGGGACTGCCTCGGTCGATAACGTTGCACTTTCGTTCTCGCTGGGAAAACTTCCCATCGGTGCGACATCCCCGCGATCCAATTCATTCGTCCTTGCGTCTGACCAACGGGTCTCCCATGGATCCACTGTGATCGACTCCTTTTCGATATTTTCAGCTTCGGGCGTTGATTCGCGCAACCACTTTT
The DNA here is from genome assembly GCA_030039265.1 of Naganishia cerealis. Taxonomy (NCBI): domain Eukaryota; kingdom Fungi; phylum Basidiomycota; class Tremellomycetes; order Filobasidiales; family Filobasidiaceae; genus Naganishia; species Naganishia cerealis. The sequence goes on along the minus strand of JASBWR010000023.1, from coordinate 108,845 downwards.
CGGATCTTGAATGAATGCTAGGGGAACGCGGTTTGACCGGAGAGCCCAAGGAATTCGGTATAGGTATGATCTCTGATCTGACGAGGGATGATTTGACCGGAGAGACCGGTTGAGGACACGCAAGACCCGCAATGTCGTCGTCTTCAGGAATGATCTCTGGCAATACCTCTCCCGCCTTCTTCTTCTTTTTCTTCTTGGCCTTCTTCTTGTCCGAACCATCTGCCCCTGAAGAATTTGAGGTAGCCCCACTTCCGCTACCCGACTTTCCATCATCACCGCTCGTTCCAGGAGTGGCAATTCGACCCAACTGGCTCGTGGGACGAGAATCAGGGTCTAAGCCTGCCATGATCTTGTTGAGCCCAAAAGAAGGGGGAGCATAGTGATCTGTCGGGAGAGGCTGGGAAAGTGAGAGCGAGAGGGAGAGTAAATCTTCGGGTTGACGTCCGGATGACATCGCGAAAAGAACGTGTGTCCCTTTGTCGGAATTAAGGTAGTCCGAATCCCACGGTCGAGGCTGTTGGCCTCTCGCGTCTGTTAGCGCTTCTGTTGATGCTAATGGATGAAGGGTGCTATTTGTGTGTGAGGGTGTGATTGTAGGTGGCAAAGCCTGTACGATCGAGTTAGGTGAAGGTTGTCATGGCGTCCCGATCGTTGTTGATAGGGAGGCTGAGGCGTCGGCGCGGAGTGTTGGAGCGGATCAGGACATCATCCTGAAGGCGCACCTTGGTTGGTCCTGTGGTAGAGAGATATGGACTATGAGTGACGTGTTGAATTGGCTATTGATCTTATCTCCTGTATAACAATAGGGCTGAGTTGATCATATCTGGAACGACTCCCACGCTCGTGATCCGGCTGTGGGCCGGCCCGTTATCTCCTATCCTGGCGTTCCATCGATGACCCCTTACGTAATACGCATTTAACGGTTGCGACGTCGTGACGTACTCGAGTACTTGTACATTTGCCACTCGAACACAGCCGATGTCTATTCATTTACTCAGTATGGGGCCAAAAGATCGAATGGACAGTCTCCTCTCAATGGATATAATGCATGTCTCAAACACTATATTGCACTCCTACCTTTGAGCGTGTAATTTGTACAAGACAACATGCGTCCTACTTCGACCATTTAAGTTTCTCGTTCACCCGGGGGCTATGTGTATCAGACTGCAGCACCGTACTTGTACCTGTACCATGATGAAACAATCAGTCATCAGCAATTATTGTCGCACGATTCGAACTTACCATTTGCTTCTGGTATCAACAGCTTCCCGTCGCACTACCCGCTTGGGGTCATCTACGGCTTTACCGAGCACCCTAACAACCTTGCTCTTCGATGGATGCAACGCATCATACCGAATCACATCGGGGAAAATTCCTAGGCATCGTAACGCGGAAACACGAGAGCGCTGCAATTATCGATCACGACTCAGCAATGACGATAAACGGCAGAGGGAAACCCAGAGCTTCAGCATGTCAGCGAGACAAGTCCACTTACTATCGCAGCTGGAGTATCGGGTACACCGCGCTCGTATACTCCCACCGATAATAGTCTATCAACCATGCTACTGGCCTGTGCATGCAATACTTGGTCTGCGCTATCCTCGTGCACTTCCAGTATCATAGTCAAGACCTCCAGCATGTTGCATCGTAATTCCGGATCGGATAATGACAAACTGCGCATGATCATCGGGAGTACCTATTACGTGCATGAGCCGTGAGATTAGCCATCTTTCAAGATGGGGAATGAGGAAATCAATCACCTTGGACAACTCGGAGAGAATCAAGGATTTTGGTATTGTGTTGATAATTGCACCAAGGGCAAGCAGGTGAGCGGTGGATTGTCGAGCACCTGCGAGGTTACGGGCGTTAGTGCGCTTTTATTTTTAGTTATCTCGATTTCGAACGCACCACTGCCGATCAAAGCTGGAAGTAAAGTGTTATATAACTTTTGTTTGTACAAAGGCTGTTTCTCGCAGCAGTAAGTACGTTTTCAGGCGTTTGGATATAAATAAATTAGGAGCCTACCTTGACAACACAATAATGATCCTTCGCCAAGATCCTTTCACCTGTTTTATCGGCCAGGATGCGAAGACTTTTTGCTGCGTGTTCAACAAAGTCTCCTCCTTGTTCGAAGAGACCAAAGACGCGAACGATCATGGGTAAAGCAGACGCGTGATTGCGGACCAGCAATCCACGAGCGATCTAAGAAAGCGATATAGCTTAGCAAGTGATCGCCATCAAAGATTCTAGAAGATGCTATACCCAAAGCCAAGCCTCAACGGCTTTACTCCTGTCCGCAATGGGCAGCGAGGAGTTATTGACGCGGGTCTCCCAGAGTTCACGCTCGATATATTGCAAGAAAGATTCTACGTCTGCACAGTAGCCAACAGATTAGCTAGATGAAAGAGGTCCGAGTCCTGCAACTGCGGCTTGCCTGGTGCACGCTTGTTGATAATAGATGCAAGAATGAGCTGAACAGCAGCTCGCTGGGGCTCGTTGTGATCTTTGGCAAGGTACCAGTCGAGCAGCGAAGTTAGCCATGCGTCACAGTCGATTTTCAGAACCTCGGCCTATTGGTCCTTATCAGCACGTCATATATTGCAGGTATTGCTAGAGTACAAACTTACGTCTCCTGGAAGAGCAACAAGCGACGCCGAGAACAAGATGACAAGATTTTGAAGAGCTTCTGAAGCGTCGGGCTAAGCGAAGATTGCGAAGAAGGTATGATACTTAGCAGAAATGCAAAAATATGTGGTATTGATATCTGAACGCACGCTGAATGGGGTCATACCACTAGTGTGGACATCGGCAGTCTCCGACATCAGCTGGGTAAAGTCGCCTCCCTGATAGGCCTCTATGAGAACCGCTGCAAACTTGACTTGACGCCTGCTCCGAAATACAGCCAGTCAGATCAATCTGTCCGAATCTCATTATAGGCGAAGGCAACCCACTCTTTTGAAAGCGTTTGCGTCATTGTCTCTATCGTACTTGCGGCGACTGACAACAGTCGAACATCGACTTTGATCGAGCTGACGGGCATCAACGTTGCACCACTGATGAAGAACTCGAACAAGCGAGGAACGAGGCGATCAAAATGTTTAGACACGTCATGATGTCCGTCACCGACTTTGCGGCGTATCGTCGATAGAAGACTGTGAAGGAGGGCGTACGCATAAGCGGCGTTGCACTCCTGCTTTACTGTCGCATCATCTTGCTTTCTAGAGTCGTCGTCGACTTCGGCGCTTTCGGTAACAGAAGCAAGGCTTTCCAATCTTGATAAGATTCGCAGGATCATCATCTCCAGAAGGCCGGGTTGTGCGCAAAGTACGGCGACTGAAGAAAGTATTTGCTGGTATTGTAGCCGCTCGGCTTCCGAATCAAGAGATGGGGCAGTATTTGGCAATTTTCCAAACAGGAGGGGAAGGGTGATCTCTTCAATGGGCTTCGATGTCAACTTTGATATCTCGACAAGGCCATCAAGGGCGGCTTTCCTAAAGGGACAAACGGCATTCCACTCATTTCAGCTCTTGACGTCGCCGGACAGATATTCGAAAACTTACCTGACATCCTCGAAATCAAGCTGTAGAAGCAAATCATTAATCTTTTGTACCAGAAATGACACTTCCTCCGCAGAAAGGAAGTTGGGAACTTGACAGAGGTGTACCGCACCCCACAAACCGGGCATTTTCTGGGCCGGAGATACGCTTTCCATACCGGAACTTAGCAGCGACAATAATTCGTCGCGGTAATTTTCGAGGCACTTTTCCTTGTCATGAGAACGAGTACTGTCCTGTGCCGTATATGTTTCACTCAGCGTCTTAATGAGATCGGCAATGACAGACAGAATAGGACCACGATGCGGGATTTCTGATTCGGTGTGGAATTGCCGGAATAATTGAGGCATGACTTGCGATATAGCGAAACGACCGACGCTTGCTAAAGGCGAAAACAGCCAGCTTTCAGATACAGGTTCTGGATCGCTTGTGGAAAATTTGGCTCACGAGATGCGCTGATCAATCCACATAAGATTTTCGTTGCCGGCTTTGCTTTACTCTTTTCCGGCTCCTTCAACAGTTCCTGGCATTCTTTGATAATTTCTTGTGCTGTGTCGATAGAGTTCTCTTTATCTTCTGGGTAAAGCGCAAGGATCATCGCGCGGAAAGTTTCCAGTGCATCAGATTCAATTTGCGCATCAGGGGAGTAGAAGATCTTGAAGAAACGCAAGTAACGGAATCAGTTATTACCATCGGTAAGTATTTTACCCGTTGTGAAACCGGCAACTCACTTCCGTCTTAAGATTATCCCATAAATCGGAGGCATATCCTTGAATAGCCTGTTGGCCATACACAGGTATACATGCTGTGAGAGATTGTAGCACGTCTCTCTTCGAGGCTCCGAGACTCGGAGCGAGTTTCTCCAAGAAAACGGGCATCGCCAGAGGAGCAAAACGGGGAGTCGATGCCATGCATTTTCTAGCGGGAAGAAACGCAATGAGTCAATGACCTTAGTCGAGTCGAGCTTACCACAATGTGATCTCACCTTAAAGCCATCTTCAAATCGTCAGAAGTGATACCGTAAGGGTCGTCTGGCGGCGGTCGGAAAGTGATTGGGAAATAACAAAACACGATGTCGAACAGATCCTGGAAAAGCAGCGAGATTGATATTAAAGCAAAAGTAAAAGCAAGATGTCTTGATATATTACCTCGAGATGCAAGTACGGGTCGAATTCGATGAGGACGACACGCATAATGGAAAACGCCAACATCAAGTTTCTTGGATCCTTTTCTCCTTCAGCTATTTTGACGTAGCTGACCACAAAATCGTCACCCATTTTCTTCAATGCTGCAAAATGTCATGGAACAGATGTTTAGCGAATCATTTATGCCCTTAACTGGTAGTGCACCGAATTACCATCTCGATGGTGTGCCATTAAAGTATCAATGAGGCTGAAGACCCAATATCTCGTGGACTGCACATGTGACCTCATTTTGACGTTTTCCACAACGCTACAAGCGGCCATTCCGATTAGCTGCCTTCGCGATAGGAAAACGTTGTAGAAGCACCCACGACCGATAAGCTTTGACGCTCTCGCCAGAGCCGAATGTCGGTAGTTTTGCGAGTGCTACCAAGGCCTGAAGAGCAAAGGGGACGGATTCGTGATCGTCGAGCTTGTCTGTGAAAAATCCGGCCAAGACTTGAGCTGGGTTCCAGGAAGATGTCAATAATGGTACAAAATGGATATACATCGATCTTCCGGATCTGGAGAACCTACTAGCTTGGCGGTTGATCCTGTCCTTCGAGGTGTTTGACACTACATCGGCCAGAAGCGCCACACCTGTATAGATCCTTATAAGTATTGGATTACTGATTGCCAGACGACATGGGTTGTAAATTCACCTTTCCGCCTCACGTCGTCCTCCGTCGAAGTTATGTATTCACCCAAGGCCCGCACCACCTCTAGCAGACCCACTTGCCCCTCCTCGACAGCTAAAAACATCAGTCTCAGGTTAGCTATCGATGATGACCAGGAATGAGGGGGGCATACCGTGCACAAGTTCAGCTGGAGCTTTCAGATCATCGCTCGAAGAGATATGTGTTCTACAGATACGCTCAACGTCCATCCTTCTATTTTGTCGATCGAACCTCTCTTTAGGAGGTGACGGAGGCGATGTACTTTTTAAAATGCTGTGAAGAGCCGAGCAAGTCCTCGCAAGCTACTCTTAATAGGTATCAACTCAAGACCATTGCTGTAGTCGCTCAAGCGAGTAGTTCTAGTAGCTGTTCTAGTATGACGATCGGGCGAAGCGGAAGCTAATTACGTCTGGTTTCAGCAGGAGTTTCAGGCTGGCCAGTTGGCTAGGGCCAGCCAGTTGGCTGCCAACTGGACTATTTACTGGACTGTACCCTGTTTGGCCGGTGCAGACAGCACACTCGATTACCAACCTCTTAAGCCTTCGTAGCGCTGGAATAGTCGTCCTCGACTTAGTAGGAGACGCAAGGAAATGGCCAGGTCGAGTAATACTCTCGCGCCGCAAGTCACCACATGCCCGTATACCGTCAACAAGCGTTATCTTCACGTCGAGTCAGGCCTTCCGCTGACTGTCCGTTATATCGGACCCCTGCCCCCCTTTTCAACTGTGAACAGTGATAAGTCGAGCGAGGCTACCATCTGGATAGGTGTGGAATGGGATGACCCACAGAGAGGAAAGCACTCCGGCACGTACCGCGATCTTCAAGTGTTCCATACGCGAGTGCCAGGAGCTGCCAGCTTTCTCAAGTTTAAACCCAGAAGACGCCATGCTCAAACTTCAACGGCAGTACAACACGGATCACTGCACGGAGAAGAAGAAATGCAGCTGCTAGACTCTGGTATCGGCTTGTTTCAAGCTGTATATCAACGATACATTTCCAGTGGTGACGCTACAGCCCATGAAATGCCTGTCAGCAAAATCGTACTAGGCTCGTCGAATGGTCAGATTCTCGTAGAGATGCCGAATATCGACAAGGTTGTACAACGACTACGAAGAGGTCTTGAACCACCACTGCGAAATCAGACGAGTCAAAACGGAGGAGAACCAACATGCCTCGGTATAAAGGAGATTGGCTTAGAGGATGAATGGGTGTACGGTGTAGAAGAAGACCTTGACGACCACCAAGCAGATTCGAGACATCTAAGAAAGTCAAACCAGTGGACAACCCTGAGGGGAAGATTAACAAGTATGGTTTTCGTTACCACGGATACGGTTCCCCTTTTTGACACATTGCCTTCTTAGATGTAAACAGTCTCAACCTTTCCCGTAATCTCATCCCCAACTGGAAGGCACTGGCTGCGATCTGTTTGGAATTGCCTAATTTGAAGGTACTGGTTGCCAAGTGAGTTGTCAGGTGTGTCATCCAGACATATCTTTCCCTATGCATATTTAGTTGTATTTGTCGCGGTTATCTCATGACAATCACTATCACTCTAAAAGGGACTGAGCGTATCTGATCAATTATGCCTTCATTACAATCCAGTGGTTCGCGCCTTGAGCCGCTACAACAACCCCTCTCGAACTCTCTGCTGGCAAAGCTTGAGGGCGCCTTTAGCAAGGTGGAACAACTGCATATTTGCAGTAGCCTAATATCTTGGCAAGATGTAGGTTAGATTTGATTCCCAAAGCTTCTTCCTGTCAACGCAGTCTCACCCGCATTGAACTTTTAGGTTGTTTTCTTCTCTTCGAGTCTCCCCGCGTTGCGCACTTTGGACGTCGCTGGAAATGCTCTACTTGATATAATCACAACAACCATGAGCCCAGATTGCGGGGAACCCATTCAATCTTCTTCGAGTTTGGCGGCAGTAGAAAGCTTAGACGTTAGCGGTTGTTCTTTAAGGAGCTGGGGGGATGTTTCGAGAATGGTTAGGCAGATACCCAGGTGCGTTAACCCATACAACTTGATCCACAGAGACTTATCAACAATAGAATTTAGTTTGCAGTCTCTTAATCTCTCAGGAAATCCGCTAACCAACATCGACAGGCCATCTTCGTACAACGGCCTTCCAGAAATGCCTCGAATACACACCCTCATCTTGAATGACAGTCAAGTGCAAGACTGGCAAAGTATCGATAATCTTCAGTCTACGTTCGGGTCAACTTTGAAAACGTTCAAATACTCGGTAGCGAAGGAATTGCAAAACGAGGTCCTTGCCTTGCAGGACGCCGTAAAGAGGAAGTTGTTCCAGGGGCGACTGGATGACAGAGTCTTCCTGATTGCCAAGCTTGAAGGATTGGAAACACTTAATGGAACCCCTGTAAATCTCAGTTCCCTCCATTACTTCCTCCCTCGTTAAATCCTCCCGAGATGCCGATCAACTCACCTGCCGCGTTTGGAAAGTAGGTGACAAAGCAAGAACGTACAGATGCGGAGAGGTTCTACCTAACGCAAGCTATCAAGGAGTTCGGCCCAGATGCTAAAGACATACCTGCATGGGGCAGGCTAAAGGAGCTAAAAGAAAGTCAGTATCACTGCCAGAACTGTTTTCTCCCCTAATGTTACTGATGTTCGCCGTTTTAGAGCACGGTACTTCCGATATAGTTGCTGCAAGGCCCTCGACCAATATGACACTCAAAAGCAAGATGATCGGTAAGTCCAGCCCAGTAGATATAACGGAGCTCCAACCTGATGACTTCCGTCCACCCTATAGATATCAGCATTGAGGCACCAGACCTAGGCGCCGAGCTTTTCACAATCAGCATCCTGCCAACAGCGCCCCTCAAGTTGCTCAAAACCAAGATCGCCCGACACTTGGGGGTACCCACCAACGCAAGTCTGATATTGACGGTACTGGAAGCCAGTAATGGGGAGCGTCGAGAAGTTCAAGTTGATGGCAGGGCAACCGTTGCAAGTCTAGAACTCACAGGCCAAGATACCATCCTTGTCGTAATTGTGTAACCTTTCGATGCTTAGGTCTACCGATAATATTCATGCATAATAAGCCAGCCGCGATCCGATTACAACCCAACCAGCCCGATAGCCCGACGAATCCAGCCCTTCTCTACTAGCAGGCTGTTTCCGAAAGTCCCAATCGAAATAGGTTGCGATTTTCTCAGTCGATACAAACTCCTAACAAACTCCACATCCACCCAACTCCAGGCGCTGAGACCCATTCGTCGCATGTCTTCCTTTGACAAGATAGAGGTTCCTGTATCTGAAACCACTCTTGCCAGCCTCATTTCGATGTGCTCTCTCCGATGATCGAGGATTTTCAGAATTTGTATAGCGGATTTAGCCATGCTGTCGTTGGGTTTGTCTACCGCTGATGATTCAACATCAATATTGTCTTCGTCTTCCAAGTATTCCTCATTGTCTGACGATTCTCGGTCCTCATTCTCTTCCGTCGGAAGCCGGATGTAGCCTGCAGAGTTGTCATCATGGTGGCCTGGATGTGGTGCATATCCAGTTCCAGTCGCCAAAGCGCATAGACCCCAGCAAATGTCACATATGTAGGTGTACGTGCCCACAGCGGTTGACCATATCGCGTTTGTTGGCGAACCTGTCAGTGAGCCCGTGGCCGCCACGCTGCCAAGGTCTGACGATGCCGTTTGAAGTAAGAGAGGGGCGATCGTATTCCAAAGCATTGAATCAGAATAAGTATAAGAAAGATACTTTAAGGAGACTTGTCCCTTGTCGCGCAGGACTGCTCGCATGACAGGCTCCCTGTTCGTGCGGTGATGATCGCTCGGCGTCGAAGGAAGTATATCAGACCCGGAGCAGTCTACCAACAGATCATATATCCCCAGTTTGTCTTTGTAAATGGCATCGGAAGTGCCTTTCACAAAAGCGCATTCAGTAATGAGCAATAATTTCTCCGCACTGTTAACTCACAAGCAACCCAACCATGGGGAATCCCTGCTACGAGTGACAAGTCGGCCAAACCTATCATCCCCAGATACGTACTCTGCGGCTGTTTGTGTAACTCTGTCATCCGGAGACTCATCAGCCATGTGAGATATGCGGCTTGACATATCGATGACAAGGGTGGTATTCCATAAAACAGCTTTCGAGTGAAAGAGGACATCAGCTCGAGTCGTTGACCCGCACAAGGAATTCACACACAATTCTTCTTCCGGCAACGGCGTACTTCCATAAAGTCAGCAGAGGAACTCCAAGTGTTTTTCCGAACAACATGAAACTCTTCAGAGGGTTATCTGACTGTGGAGTAGGAGACATTGGGGATATATTGACAATGGGCTCTGGACTTGCTTGTTGGATTTTCTTACGCTCAAACCCAGCCCTGCTGGTATGCCCTGATCACCTCTCCTCTCCTGTCTCCTAGACGATAAATCGTCACCTGGCTGTACAATCTTCCCTGCATTCTGTTCTAACGAACCCCACAATGGCAGCAGGATGTCGCTCAACCAGCTGTCTCTCTCCTCTGGCGACTGGTCGACTCTCCAGCCTCGAGATATTGTATCGATGGCTCGCTCCAAAGTGGCTGAAGAGCCAAAGGGAATCGCTGCATTGTGTATTGCTGTAAATTGAAATCATCATTTCATGCTTGAGTGAAAGGCCCATTCCCGGTAAGCGAAGTCAGTGTATACTGACGCATTAATGTCCCGAGCCCAATCATGAGTCTTCCTCTTGTCTTTCCTTCTCCTCCAGCCGCCTCGATCTCTTCCTGGCTCAATGGTCGATTTCTGAATACCACGGTGCCCAAATAGCTGCTGTCATCATCTGCAACTTGACTTCCTGTCGGACTCTTAGGCTCTATCCTACGAAAGCAATACGTATCGCGTTCAACCAGATGTAACCCCGAAGGTAACGCTTGCAATTCAATGCCCTCCAGATTCTGTGAGCCTAGCGGGAATTGTTAGACATTTGACACCTCAGCATGGAGTGTATACGTACCCTTTGTCCGAGACCACAGTAGGGATTGACCTTTGTGGTCGTCGAAGTAAGTGAAGAAAAGTGCCTGAGCCATTCTGGATATCGAAGAGGCTGCAAAGACGCTAGACTTGTTGGTGGATCGGTTTCAACAGTCTAGCTGCTGACTGCGGAAGATACCTGAATGGATTGTCGAGTTGCTATGGAGGACTTGGGAAAGGCTATCGCTACAGTACCTACCTAACGCTACTATGACTACCATGACTACTGTTCTGCGGCTTGGCGATCGGCATTGATCGGCGTTCTTCTTGGACCGAGCGTGAACCAACTACGTAAAACTGTAGAGAAAGGGATCTGACTTATTCTTGAGACGAACAAAGGGTCGACAGGGCGATGGATTCTGTGACGACGCTTGTGATTGGTACCAAGCAACAGTGAACGAGCGATGAACATACGCGCCTTGACCGACGACGCAGGACACGCTTGCTGCCCGTCGCCAAGCATCATCTTCGACAGCGGACCACCGCTCTCCCGCTCGTCATGGTCGAGCCAAAGCTCATCGCTTTCTCAGCCCTGTTGGGTGGCATTTCCTCCTACATGCTGTTGAGGCGTAGAAAAGGTTCCAAAATATCTCGTGAAGAGGCAGAAGCAGCTGCGCAGGCACAAGAAGCTGAACAGAAGAGAATTAAGCATCTGTTGAATCACGCTAGAAAGATGGATGAAGCCTACGAGGGACTCAATAGAAAAATGACTGAAGCTCTTGTCGCTAGGGAGGCTGCATTTAAGGAATACGAGCGAAAAGAGAAAGAAAGAATTGCAAAATTGGAAGAGCGTAGACGAAACCCCGGGAAACAACGGTAAGTCTCCAGTGCAACACGACGTAGGATGAAACCACGTCTCCCACTATCCGAGAGAGTCACATATACCTGGGACATTTCACTGATACCACATTCATATTCTTTTACGAGATTAGAACGCTCAGCGAATCGTCATCCTTGAAATCCATCACTTCGACACTAAGTGACCGAACATATATCTACGATGGCCTTTACTACAAGTCAATGGGGTTCTCTGATGAGGAGGACGAGGAACTCGAGTTCATCCTCAGCGATTTCCCGTTTGTCGATTCCGCTGAAGAAGACAAAGAAGTACGTCGCAAACTGCTTACGCATGCAATCGCAGATGTGGCGAAAGTCATTCTCAAGCTTCCATATTTGCCAATACGATTGGTCGTATGTCCCCGTGACTCAGATTTGGGCGAAGTCAAAGAGGATGTTAATCTGGAAACTGACAAGCCTAGGGGAAAAGCATCAGAATTCTGCAAGGTAGGGGATATGGTGAGAGACACGGGCTATGGGGCACTTGTTTATCGCCAGTTGCTGCCCAAAAAGATACCGAGCACCATGGCTGAGCTACTGGGACACAACGACATATCCTCTAAAGAAGAGCATGATCGCACTTGGTTTCTCGTCGAGCTTCTCGGAGCCCTGAAACCGCGAAAGATCGCCGTTCTCATGGAATCACGAGATACCGCTCCAAGCGACATGCCCATAGATCCGGAGCGATGCCTGGTTCCCGCAAAGAAGATGCCCATTGTGATTGCAGGTGCCAAGGTATTCCGAAGCCAGAAGCGCGCCTTAGAGGATTTCGAAATCGGGCCGTACCTACCCATCAGTCAACATTGCAATTCGAAGTATCATTTCGCGTTTGCCGAGTGGCGGATCAAAAAGCTGACTGTCTGGTATGAAGGCATAACTGGCGAGGCGCCTGGGCAGCCCTTACGCGACACTTCAGGGTCCAAACTCGTTCCCAATATCATGTTCGATCCCTCTTATGGCTTTCTCCGCATGATGGCCGGTACTCAGGCAGATGATTCTGCTAAACCGAGAGACCGGGGCACCGAAATCATACTTGTGGTAAAGGACGAAATGCACATCGACAGTTTCCGACAAGAAATCGAATGGCTGGCTAAACAAACGGTCCCTTACCAGCAACTGAAGGTGGGCGGTCTGGATCCCTTGGCAAGACTCGAACTGTTCCGAGCGAAGGTATTCTATACGGCCAGTACCGAAGCAAATCAGGTCGTAAAACGCGTTTGGTCGACCGAAGTCGCCTCACCCCCTAGGGTGAAGACCTGAACCACCGGATGAGCTTCAGACCAAGCGGAAGGATTATCAACCCTAATTTCCTCATCCCGTATATCCCGTGCGCATGGATTTTCAGATTTGTGTTGTTCCCCCTCGACCCTGCCTCTCAGTTGTATAACGGCCCTGAGTCGGTCCCAGAAATTGTTCTAATGCAATGGTTTCATGCCTCGACCTATCTATACCCATGTTTTGACGATACATGATATTCCTGCTTATCCCGTGCGGAGAAGTTTGGGCAAAGCCGACATTTTTTCTTGCGTTGGTGGTTGACCAAATCGAGAGGAAGTGTCGAGCAAGATCTGCATCACCGACAAACTGGATTAGAGAAAGCAAGCAGAATGAAGAGGGAACAGCCATTACGTACCTTCAACGCGTTTCGAGCTCGCACTCGTGACATGTCCATTGGTTCAGACAAGCTGCTAACCACCGGTTTCTGATCGCCGTACGGGAAGGGGAAGTTCTTCTTCAACATTTCGTAGGCGACAAGCGTGCTGTATGACATGGACGGAATTCCGCCTGGGTCAGCACCGAAATCACGAGTCGTCAATATGTGACACTCACACTCCGAATTGCGGACTGGATCTGATGACTCGAGCGATACCTCCCTTGAACAAGGCCTTGAAACCTTCTTCTTTCGGTATCGTCACCAAAGCATCAAAGAGGCCCTTGTAATGCGTCTGTCCTGCTCGTCGTTCTGCTTGTAAACGTGTCTTAACGCAGTCGAAAGGGGTAGTGAGGTAGGCTGCCGGTCCAAACGAGACCTTGTAAATCCATACTCTGACCTTATTCATCTATCAAGAGGACTTACCAGAGGGCATTCCGGCTATAGAAGCAGCCAGCTGAAGGTAGAGTGTCATTAAGCGAAGCCGGCGACTTATAGTTACAGGCACAACTTACAAGCAATTCACCAAAAGACAATTGCTTTCCCTGATGCCCTTCACCGAAGAAGTCTTTCTATAACAAGGAAATAGATGTGATAAGCTAAGCCTCCAGCCGTGGTGGTGTAACATGCTACGTACTTTCAGGTGTGCATAACTGAGAAAGTTCGGAAAAGCTGTTTAGTCGACATTGCTTGATAGTTGACAATTGAGAAGAAGGGACTCACGCAGTGAAGTAGATCATGGACTGTAAGAGGCAGGACAAGATCAGAGACCCTGGATGACGAAAGACGAAATCATAGCGTTACAAGTACTTACGAAAGGAACGTCTCGTGCGAGACATGCCGAGGCGCCTTGGTACAAACCCAGCAGACCTAAAGACCGGATAACATGCATGGCGCCCTTTCTCGGGGCATTCGGACCCTCCAGTTTTACTACCTCGCCCATTAACTGTAGACGAATTTTGATGATTTCTAGAGGGTTCGTTACGATCTATCGAGTGAAACGGACCATAGCGCTGCTTAGATTGACGCCAACTTTTAGAGCCCGCTCCAGTCTACTTACGACTTGACTACCACCAGCGGCACCACCAGCGACCAATTCCCAAAAGAGAGAAATCCTGCCGGTCTCTGGATCCATCGTTTTTGATCGGACAAAGTCGTTGACCGTCAATTTCAACGCCTATCGGAAAGGTGTATCACCTTCAGTTCCGGCAAGCGAAAAGCAGTCAACCCGAATGTAAGGATCGCCTACCTTCTCCGGGGCTACACCGACAAGCTGAGGAACAACACCCCTATAGAAAGCTCGAATACCGCCTTCGTTGGTGTACACCTTTTTCACACAATCCCATGGGTTCTTGTACAAAACCTCACCAACGACAGTGGATCGTTGGTTTTGCAGCCTGCGACCGGACAATAAAGTGAGATCGAATCGCATAGGCACGTTGATCCATTGGACATGAATTTTCAATTGCTTACCGGGTTTTAACAAGATCGATAGGGTATACGGCAACGGCACCAAGACCGCCTGCAAGACCACCAAGAGCAAAGTTATATGTTGATTGCAAAACGTCCATCAAGACACCTTGCGATGCCTTTGCTGCCAAGCCGCGCTCGACCCGGTGCGAGGGAGCCTGCCACTAGAAGGATAACGAAGATAGTGTTTCACAATGACATTCAACGTTTCAAAATTAAGCTGATACTCACTTTTGGATCAAGAAGCGCATCAAAGTCTGAGGAGGTCAGGCGTTGATATGTACCTGTTTGCCCGCGCGTGGCGAAATGCCAGATAATATTGGCCTATGGAAAGGTCAACACACCGCCCATCGCTTTTCATCAGTTGTGATCATGCACCCGGTATTCTTCCACAAACTCACCTCCATGGGAGTGAAGTGCCCATATCGCATGCTTTCAGCCGCCTCGTTCAAAAAGTCCGCCATATCGATTCTACCGTCCTTGCTTTTCCGAATTGCAGCTCGAAGGATGGCTTCTACGTTGTCCATCTCCCTGATAACGTTGTGGAACGCAATAACCTCGGAGTATGAAATCCGTTGACCAGGAGACAGCGTACACAGAGTTGGCAGTCGCTCGAGCACACTATCGGACAACTTGTGACCTGCCAATTCCATAATGATTTTCTGGAAATCGTCGGGTTTGATGTATCCATCGCCGTCCGAATCAAAGTACCTGAAGGCCTGACGAAGTCGTTCGCCCTGAAGTCCTTTGATGAGTTGAGTGAATTCTGTATAACCCAGAACATGTGACCGCTGTCCGCCTCTTTTACCGAGATAAAGCTTGACCCAATCGCAGTCAAAGTCAAAGGGAATAGAATCGGGGGTGCCCGAGCCAATTGCATGGGAGAAAATCTCCTTGAATTCGTCGAATGAGATAGTCCCCGAGGAATCCGTGTCAAAGTATTGGAAGGCGATTTGGTAATCCGCATCCGGACGTTTGAGTAGCGTTTCAAAGACGGTAAAGTCTTCCCAGGAAATGAGGCCCCGCGCGTTAATGTCGGCGACCCGGAAAAGGATGCCATATTGCGCTCGCTTGATCTTGGAGAAGTCTTCAGCAGGGGCGATTGCGTCGATGAATGAATCCGCATTCAGATATCTGTCGGTCGACCATGTTTCAGTTGGATTCCACGACAGAGGTCTGGCAAGAAACATACCGCTTTCCGTCTTTCTCCACTTTGGCAAACGCGTCAAAAGTCTTCCTCCATCTCGTCAACTCGGTGTCACTTGGCTTGGCCTTTTCTTTAAGAATGTGCGTAAGGGAGTGAATGATGCCCGAAGCGGTGGAGCCAGGTGGCGCAGCGGAGATGTCAGACACGGGGTTCGCTGCCATAGTGGAGGGAATGTATTTGAGGGGAAGGGGGCGGAAGGGAGATCCCGACGGAACGACGAGGAAACAAGGGAAAAGGGGTGGGTTCTCTACTACACACTACGAGACCACTACAAGACGTGCTCGACGAATGCTCCAGCCCGCTTATCTCACAACGCGATGCTGCAACGGTCGTTACCCCAGACAGGCCCTGCCCGCTCTCGCACCCTGCGTCCATCGTTCACCCGATACCTCGACTCGACGGACCAGGCACACGGACCGGTAACTCGCGGTTCAAAACTTGAAATCCGCTAGCGGCTAAACGGCGGCACCTGCTGCTGAGGTAAGCAACACCACTACCACGCCGTGAAAACCCAAGTTCGGCCTTGACGAACACCGATGTTTTGGGTGCGCCCGTACTAATGAGCTGCATGATTTTAGTGAGACATCTTGTGAACTTAGTGACGTTCGGTTGTCGATCATTTGAGGCAGAGCAGAGGGAGTTTCGAGCCCTGAGCCTGGTTCAAGGATTCCTGTTGACAGCGATTCCTTGCCATGTGTTGATCAACACTTTAGTGTCCTGTTCCCGAGTATCCGGAGGTCACCATCAACCCGCCAGCCCGACTGAAGCGTAGACGCTCCGCCTCAGCTTTGGCAGCATGTCATCATTCTCTCAGAGTTTTCAGCGTCGCGATGCAGCTGCACAAGTCAATTCGGAGATATTGGAACGTCCTGCAGAACTCATTAGCACCAAACCTTCTCCCAATTTCAAAATCCTCTGTAGGCTTTTCGAATCTTTGAGAGACAAGCCTCAGAAGAGGAAGGAGCAGATCACCAGTATGATTCAGGTCAGTTCATGGTCCTTACTATATTCGCAATTTTCCACAAAGCAACGTTGACAAAGATCAGCCATGATGTGTACTCTGCGCTGATACGTCACATTCTACTTCCATAGCAATGGAGGGACAACGTCGGACTTGATTTATACCCTTTCTTCCGGCTTTTGCTACCTGAAGTAAGCGGCTGTATCCCTCACCCACTCACAATGCAAGGAATTGAATTTTAGATCCAATACAGAGAGATCGCGAAAGAGCTACCTATGGGCTCAAAGAAACAGCCTTGGCAAAATGTTATGTCGAAGTACTCGGACTGGATCCCAAATCGGAAGCTGGGCATCGCTTGATACACTGGAAACAGCCTCGTCCGGGAGATGTAAGCTTCATTTTACTCGTGTTCGGCCCGCTGATTAGTGCATCGTGAAATTAAGGTTGCGTGTGTATCATTTAGGAAGCTACTGGTGATTTCCCA
Source organism: Naganishia cerealis (assembly GCA_030039265.1). Lineage (NCBI taxonomy): Eukaryota > Fungi > Basidiomycota > Tremellomycetes > Filobasidiales > Filobasidiaceae > Naganishia > Naganishia cerealis. Next base: position 91,832 of record JASBWR010000023.1, on the reverse strand, counting down.
TCGGTTTGTTACGAAGCGATCAAATCGAGGAAGTCTACGACGGAGAAGGGCGGGTTAACTGTTGATGGCGTGAACATTCTTTTGGACAAACTACACACATGCAGGGACCGGTAAGTGGATAACAGTCTATTTTACAGGAGTATTGTCGCTTATACCCGCTATTGATCACACGATCCGGCAGGAAAGATCACATCAAAATAGTCAACATGATGATGCATGAACTTTCTCCGGAAGAGCAGCGATGGCTAATCCGCATCATCCTGAAAGGTATTTTTTAAGCGTCATCAACGCCAACTCAATGAATGATTTTACCAATTCTCTTTGCGTCATAGACTTGAAAGCAGGAGTTAGGGAAAAAACAGTTCTTTCCGCATTTCATCCTCAAGCGATTGAGCTGTTCAACGTGTCTTCCGATCTGAAACGGGTATGTTGGACATTGTGGGATAGACATTCTCGTCTTAATGAGAAAGTGAGTGTCCATTGACCTGCTGGTGGGTATGTTCACCTTCTAGGCTGATTACATTTCCGCAATGCCTTTATTCGGTATTTCCTAGGATTCCGAAGTTACCATCATGCGAGCGTTTCTGCCTCAGCTTTGTAAACGACTTGGATCCACCGATCTCAACACTGTCGTAAAGATGATGTCCAACAAGCCTTTTCTCATTGAAGAAAAGTTGGATGGGGAGAGGATACAGTTGCACAAAAAGGGCGACGAGTACATGTATTACTCTAGGTATGTCCGCCATACCTGATTTCTTGCAGACAGTGTTGATCAACAGATCTATATAATTATAGGAAAGGACATATATACAGTAGATCACTTCACATCCCTGGCTTTTCCGACGAAATTCGTACTGATTTTATACCTTGAACATTGTGACATTCAGGTTATCTTTACGGAGAACACGTAGGCACTGGTACCCTCACTCCATACATACACGAGGCCTTCGGCAAGAACGTCCGCAAGTGAGTAAACCTTCAGAGTAACCCTTGTTTGCTGATGACTGAAACAGCCTCTACGTAGCTGCATCTTAGACGGGGAGATGTTGGTTTGGGATCCGCTTTTGGGCAAGTATTTAGCCTTTGGATCGCTCAAGAGTGCTGCGTTAGGTGAGTCGTATTGTCTGAGTTTTCCGTGAATTTTCAGTCAGCTCAACTTCGCTTGGAATATGCCACAGACACCTCTCAACAAGAAGATGCCCCTAGACCTTGCTGTACGTGCACTTCGATGCGTTGATCGTGTGAAACATAACTGAAAATCGTATTTCGTCCCGGCAAACAGTCAAAGTTTTCGACATCTTGATGCTTAATGATACATGCCTCACCAGCTATACATTGCGGACAAGGCGAGAGGTTTTATACAGCAAGAAAGGTGAACATCGAGTTTTCGAGCCAGTGCAAGGCCGCCTGGAGATGGCAGATCTATGGGAAGGAAGGGATGCGTCCGACATCAAAGACCGTTTGGAATGGGTTATGGAAAATCGGTGAATTCATTTCGATTTCGTCAGATTGTGTATAGTCCGAGGACACGCTGATCGGATATATATCCCACATCCAGAGGAGAAGGACTCGTTGTTAAAAACCCTCTAGCGCCATATGAATTGAACGGGAGGAGTGAGCAATGGGTGAAAGTCAAACCAGGTAAGTAGCTCGCAGTTTTACTGCTGATAGCGTGGTTTAATCTTGAACGTGAGCAGAGTATGCGGATGAACTTGGAGAGAACCTGGATGTTTTTGTGTTAGGTGGCTGGTGGGGATCAGGAAAACGCGGTGGCAAGATTTCCTCTTTATTATTCGGATTACGCAATGAGCAAGAGAAGGAATACGAAGGTCAAGAACCCACGTAGGTTTTTCTCCTTGTTCTTTGACTCCTGAAGTTCGCTTCATTCTGTCTATCGTGTCAGCTTTACGACGTTTGGTCGAGTTGCAGGAGGCTTATCATTTGCCGATCACAAATGGCTCCAGTGAGTCCGATAGGTGACCACAAAGACTCCAATCGCATTGCTGATTTCATTTTAGAGATCAACACGGGCATCATTTCAAACCGTTTGATCGCGAAAATCCCCCTTCATGGATCAAGTTCGGGCCTGTCGGGTTGGATGACAAGCGTAAGTGTCTAGAAGTCCAAAGTGCAACGTGGATCACCGACATTATGTTTTACACACCTTTTCACTCAGCTGATGTGTATATTGAGCCAGACCAGTACGTCTACGCTTCATATCATGATCCCTATCCGATTGAATTAACCCCATTCACGAAGCTCCTTCGTCATTGAAGTGAAAGCTTCAGAAATTACCCCAGCCGGTATGTCAACCGGAACACAACTAAGTGGATTATCGCTTATCAGTTGCCTGCAGATGGAAACTTCGCTGCGGGACTTACGGTGAGGTTTCCGCGAGTGAAATACATCAGACACGATCGAGCCAGTAAAGCAGGTCATGCAACGCAAGAAGGAGACGACGAAAACGCGGAAGAAGAGAAGATCTGGGATGCCTGGGATTCAGTATGCGTCCTTTTCTCATCGCTACATACGAGTCGCTGACAATCTTGAAATCCGTACCGTAGTTAAGCTTGCAAGGTAGGCATCTCGAACTGCGTATAAGCTATATCTTGCGATCTGCGTACTTATTCGAGAGTAGAACTTATCGAGTTCAACAATCAAAGGTTAGAACGTCGCTACGAACCGAGTCAGCCGAGGTAAGTGCCCATCCACTGCATGATAAGGAGTAAATCTGATCCTATGTTGCCGATGAAAAGTCCACGCAAGAAAAGAAAAGGCACAACAAGACGTGTGAGCATAGATGGCGATATTGCGCGAAGGAGAGATCAAAGCATGACTCTTTGGTTTTCCAGGTGGCGACTGTCTCATCTTCTCATGCTGGACAGCAGGTTTCAAGTTCTGTCGAGCGGGATATCTTTCATGGGGAAATGTTTTGTAAGCTCCTCTTCATGTGAGTAATCATGCGGCTTGACTAACAATGATCTGTTGATTTATGAAAGACATCGCTCGTGGGACCAAAGCGTTCGACAAGAAACACCTTGAGCAACTTGTTCATAAGAACGGCGGGGATTATTGTCAAAAGCGCACAGACAACAATGAAGCAATAGTGATCAGCTCAATTGACACCAGTAAGTATTGATATTGCCTAACTTCGGGTTAAGGGCCGAAAAAGGTGGCTGACGGGCTTCAGCATAGTACCCACAATAATAGGGCAAATTCGGAAAGGTGTTAATATTGTCAAGCCTGAATGGATTCTCGAAAGTATAAAACGCGGCGAGATGTTACCGTTTACTGAAGAGTGAGCTAGGCTGTTTGTCCTTCAGTCATGGACTTGAAGCTAACGCTACCATGTTTGCCCTGGTCCCTGATAGGTGGCTGCTTTTCGCAAATGAGGAGACCCGAAGCAGCAAAGACTACCATGTATCATGGAAGACTCGGGATAGCCCCAGTGAAGACGAACATGATCAGATGACGGTGGACGAGCCGATGGAGGAAGATACAGAAAAGGCTGACGATGAAAGTGACCATAGCGACAGGAGACGTAAACATGCCTATATTCCACCTGAAGACATCGAATTAGGAGATAAGTGGACGTTGCGGAATGTCAAGACTGACATCGTTCCCGAAGAACCCGACTCTGAACCTGAATCGATTCCGGCCTCCTTAAGTGTTCGGGTATCTCCTGAATACGGAAGTGATGCAGCTGAACCTACCCATTCCGAGGTCAGTATATGCGCATGGCCTAACTCCTTTCATCATCCGAATACTGATATCGAATCGGATAACTCAGGAGACAGGGGATGAAAGCCTCCAGTCGAGATTTGTGGCAGATGAATTGCCTAGTATTGCATTTGCAAAATCCATAGACGCTTCAACACAGAAAGTCGCAGATGGATCTATAACGCTTCGTGCTACGCCACAATATCAAGATTCCAGCGTCCGTAAGAACCCATCGGATATACCGGTATCACCGTGCAGGGATGAACCCACTAGCAAAATGGGAGAGACAAATGCGGATAGCGACTACGATGAATTCAGGGTATGTTCTGTTGTTCTTGCATGGTCGACACAATCCTGAAGTTTATGATCTTGCAGTTTTTCCGACATCTGTAAGCGACAACAGCACGGGTTCATAGACAGTGATCACGGAGCTGAGTGAGATGGTTTTTAGGCTCTTCTACCTGGACACGGATGAGAACGCCGCTCGCCATGGTCTAATCCCTGCTGTAGGAGGCGATGATAAACCGTAAGCACGGTAAATTGCAGTCGGGAGGCGGTTCTTTACTGAAAACATCCGCAACTTGCGCCAGGTTGCGAGGCCTCGCATCATACATTGAGGAGAACGGCGGAAAAATCACGGAGAACTTGTATGATCCTAAACTGACCCATATTATCTGCTCAAGCTCCGCAAGATATAAGGCTCTTGTGCGAGAGACTGCAGAGTGAGTACTGCGATACGCCTTGCAATCATGCTGTATGGCTAACGTGCCTGACACGCTCAAACAGACCGCATAGAAAGCAGATTGTCGATGTGGAATGGGTTTGGGAATGCCTGGATGAAGAAACTCTAGTTGCTGAAGATGGCAAGTCTCGCTCCGGAAAACCGCCAGTCTTGGTATCTGACTTATCGATGTGTTACAGCTTATCGACCTGCATGACATCGGGTTAAAGCACAGACAAGGTGAATCGAAATCTGGTAATTGGCATCTGTCTGAATTTAGCTTAAATGTCCGAGAGACGGAATGTGAATGAGGGAGGTCCGTAGTCGTCAATATGTTGTATATGAACCGGATCGAGGACTCAGATTGGCCTTTGATGGCGGAGTCTTGTCTCAGGTTTGCCTGATGAGAGACAAATAAGCTACGATTCCTTCCCCTCCAACCGGCCAAGGCGCTCGATTCGTTTTTAAGGTATTGCATTCGCGTACGAATCATGGTGACTGTTACAGTTCGAGACCTGTTCGTTCATCGTCACTCTGCTACTTCTCGCCTTCGTTCCCACTGTCATCAATCGGCTTTACTAGCCCCAAGCTAACTATCACTCCCTTTGCAGCAACGTCGGCGGCTTTTCGTGCATCACCTATTTCATGAGCTTGCTGCTGCAGGAAGTGTGTCTTGATTTCCTTTGCTCGAGCAATCTGCAAAATACAGATGGATAAGCCAAAGTTCTCGCAGACGGGTCAAGCTCTAGACGCGCAATGACAAGATGCCAATGACGGGAGATGATGTAGATGAACAAGCACTCACTTCTTTCGTTCGGTGCAAACATTCCAGGTAATCCTCTTTCCGCAAAACACACTCTTGGGGGTCCTCAGCTCCAGCATAGCACTACAGTCATTCCGGTTTCAGACATAAGTATGGAATGTCAGCTAAGATTGTTCTGCATATTCCTTGGCCTCAAGCTGTGTCCGTGCTTCCTAAGCCTTGGGGATACCGACCTTCATGAAGTCCTGGAAGAATACGTGGCATCGACTTCGACCTATTCGAACCGCGAAACGTCAGCCTCGAGTGATATGGCAGCTCCATGGAATCCTTTTCTATCTGTACTACTCACCACCATGATAACCGAAACCAGACTAAGTGACATGGCCAATGATCCATTACAGTGTTTATACGTATCCATCGGGAAGCAATATCAACAACAGGCGGCAGGATGAAAAGGTCTTGAAAGATCAGCAAACGGTATATCATAGTACTTGACGCTGGGTCTCTTACCGCCATTTTTGTGGATTAAGGAATGGTTTGCTAGTTGATAAGGATGTATAACAGGTCTTTACAGACATCAACTGAACCATTCGATACCGTTTTAGAGTTGGACTGCTCACTCCGATTGGTGTTCGTGCACAAGCGGGACGGACATATTGAGGATGTCCGTCCTAACAGCTCTCCTAACCAGCTCCTTAACCCTGTCAGCTAACCCTATCGATATATTTGGTCCGACTGCACTGTTTGATGCCAAATGCTGCGTCAATAGCATCATCTCATCAGAAACAACGTGTCTCTAGAATGGAGGCCTTTGGTCTTCCCACATCTTTCGGTCGAGCTGCAAATGTCAACGCCAATTCCAATCAACAGAACAACCGCCAAAAAAATAACGGCAGAGGAGGGCGACAAGGAGATCAAGGTGCCAGGACAAGTCCGTATCCCGTACAGGCTGGCAATAGTGTAGAAGGAACACCAGTAGAAGGGTTTCAAGGACGCGGTCGGGGGCGAGGGCGAGGCAGAGGAGGCGGTGGTAGGGGAAGAGGAGGCATAAGGGTAAGGCTTCAATATTACCCTAATTCGTCGGGCTTTATTAAGTTTCATACCGCTATCTATCAGGGCGACTCCGATTCTCGTGGACCTCCGCCTGCGTATCGGACGGGCTTTACAAAGGAGCAAACAGAAACAGGAACAGCATTTTACAGCGAATCATTCTTCGAAAATCCGTGGGCACCGTTGGAGCCGAAACTGTAGGAGATGCGTCTATTCCGAGCCTTCCGTCGGACTCTACCCTCGTATCCCGATGAGACCCCCAAGGGGTTCGACCGTTGCGGGACTTGCGTTTCGAGCGGTGCAAGCCCTTTGAGCAGAATACGGAACAAAGCCTACGCCAGTACACTACCAGCTGGCGTCCCCAGACGTCCGTCCCGAATTCCAAAAAGCGATCCTAACAAAGCCACTTCTCGGTGCTGCTGAAACCGAATCAGTCTCTACCTCCCTCCACGTCCAAACGGAAAGACGTACCAGAGTGGTAGTGGCGAAGATCGAGAAGGATGGACAATAATGCTGTCAGTGTACGTCACATTGCCGAGGGTGTGCATGACCTGTAGCAACATCTGCCGATGCAATTCCGTACGTAATTGCAAAACGTGACATTCTGTCGGCCGCAGTGAAACAGTTGTATAAAGTCGCATGCCACCACCGAGAAATGGAACCGCTCGTTTCATATGCAAATGAGCGAAATCTATGTTGCGGCAACTCGGGCATGATGGCGTTTGTCTCGCTAGTTAAACGCCACGAACACTGTAGACACCCAGGATTCTATTCTAACATTCTCAGCCTCGTCTGAGGATTTGATAGCAGGGAGATCCGCTGGCAGCGTTGTCGCCGACGAGGTAAGCGTTGTCCGCCTGCCTTCTTTGCAAAGCGGAACTAGGCTTCCCAGTCGGTATGCTTGATTTACCCGTAGTTGTGGCAACTGGCCAGCTGTTGCTTACAGCTTAGACATAGGACAGGTCGTCGAGTAGAGTCCACTAGACGGTTATTTCATCACCTCAATCCAAGATACAATGATCATTTTTTCTAATTATTCCACATGATTCGTAGCACGCAAACAATCTAATGTTTACGACGTCATATAAGTCGAGGGGTCAATGTTTTCAGGCCTAATAAGATGAAAGCATTTGATGAGCGTGAATATCGAACGTGCGCGCAGATGTTTCCCTGTACTTACAGAGTGGGAATGGCAACGGTGAATCGTTCCTGAATCTTCTTCAGGACTTCCTCATCTTCAGCCGAAGCCACAAAGGTGATACCTGCGAGCCAAAACTCGAGTTAGCTCGTATGAACCGACAAAGTAAAGCACTTGATTACTCACCTAAACCCTTGGTACCGAATCGACCAGCACGACCGACTCGGTGCAAGTACGAATCGGCGTCGGAAGGAGCATCCTAGGTAACAGCAAGTTTCAGCCGCGCGTCTCATATGCATCCCAAGATTGTAACTTACGTAATTAATGACAACGTTCACTCGCTCAACGTCAATACCTCGACCGAAGATATCCGTGGCAACCAAGATTCGCTTTTCGAAAGCCTTGAATGATTTATATCGGGAGATTCTATATAGGTAAAGGAGGTCAGACTCTGATCGCCTGATACTTGATGGCTTGCGTCCAACATACCGCTCGGCCTGGTCAAGACCGGAATGGATGGCGATCGAGGGGAAGTTGCATTCCCTCAACAATCGGTCCAATTCCTTTGCACGACTAACCGACTTGACGAAGATGCAAACCTAAGGAAATGACTGTCAGCGCTGAAAGGCGGTTTAATATACCCAGGCCTCGCACGACGTACCTGGTTGAACTCGAGGTTGTCCAACAGATCATTCAGTTTTCGGTTCTTGCCGTTTTCCTCGAGCTTGACATAGTATTGCTGAAGACCGTGCAAGGTGAGCTTGGTCTCGTCGTCAACAAAGATTTCAAGAGGCTGTGTCCATTAAATCGAATTAGCTGCCGGTCGACAGAGAGAAACATGCCCGAGAACACGTTACGTTTTGCATGAACTTTCGGCAGGTAACCCTGACTTCCTTGCCGAGTGTGGCACTGAACATCATGACCTGCTTGTGGGCGGGAGTGGCTCGGAAAATCTCCTGAACATCTCGTCGCATATCTGTCCCCAAGACCGCAGGTTAAGCTCAATCTTAGGCGAACGGACGGGTATGGCGTTTACTAACCAAGTTGTTCAAGCATCTTGTCACATTCATCGAGGACGAACATCTTGATGGTAGATCCGTTCAATGCCTTGTCTCGGACCAAGGCGTTCAATCGACCCGGAGTACCGACAACAATGTGAGGGCACTTGGACTTGTCCTTCAAGATTTCTTGGTCCTGCTTGACAGGGGTTCCACCGTAGAAGACTCCAGTCTTGACGTTCGGCATGTACTTGGTGAATCGAGCAAACTCGTTCTTGATCTGGAAAGCCAGTTCTCGGGTGTGACAAAGGATGATGCACGATACTTCGCCGTCGACGGGTTCCAATTGTTGAAGGGTGGAGAGAACAAAGACGGCAGTCTTACCCATACCAGACTTGGCCTGACAGAGGACGTCCTGACCCAAGATGGATTGAGGGATACATTCTTGTTGAACTGTTGGTTGCAGTATCGGAGTCGACAGGCAAAAAGGTGGAAACAAGGCGAACAAAAGACAATGTAAGCGATCCAGTTGCGTTCATAAGACTTGGTTTATTCCCTCCGTTTGGGTCATCGCCCCGCTTTATTATCCCCTCAGTTGACAACTCATCGTTGTAAAAACAATGCCGTTGTTTCGCCGTCGTTTGACACTGGTGTTTAGGCAGATTCGGTCCTCGGGTGGGAGATACGGAGGCGACGCTCATACGGAAGGAATAAACGTGAAAGAGATATCAACTTGCCCTCCGAAGGATGTTCGAAACCGAGATCCGAAATGGCTCGCAAGAGTTCGGGCTTCAAGAGGAAATCTCTGAAAGAGGAAAAAGGGGGATTTGAGTTAATCGTCGCAAAAGACAGGATTTGCCGGATGTTGCTCACCTGAAACCTGTGGAATGGATACCAACGTATGAACCCTTCTTGTCACCATCTGCTCCGGCAGCACCGTTGGTAGCAGCAGCTCCTTCACCAGCGGTGGCACCGGTAACGGCAGGAGTTTCTTCGGGAAGTTCATCCTCGTAGTCGACCAATTCTTCTTCTTCAGGAGCCATTTTTGTTGACAAGATTGGTGAGTGGTTCTATAGGAAATGTCCGCCGGTGAGACGAGAAAACGAAGAGGGACATGGTGGCAGGAAGCGTAAGCATGTTGTTTTTTCCCGAGTAATGCGTGAAGCAGGTCGAAACGCGCGTTGGAAAAGCGTGTACAAGGGTGGAATATGCCGTGATACTGACTTTGTGCGGTGAAGTGTGGGTGAGGAGTATCCAAGCAAATGTGTGGAATCCTCTGTTTATGATCAAGAAGCCGACAGTGCTGTTGCCACCTTGAACTCGTGCTGTCGATGTGATGCGATAATAGTCCAGCCAGCGCGAGGCAGCGAGGTCTGCGCGAAAATGTCAGGCTCGTGGACAAAAGGGTGTCGTACCGTGCGCGGCTCCGAGCGCTTAACGGTTGGGGGTCGGATGGAAGCGCTGGGGGTGGGTCAGTTGCGTGGCTACATGGTTGCGACGTTGTGCACATCAGGGGACCAACGGGAAAAGCAACACTCGACAGCTCTGAAGACAGGGGCGTATTCCCAGTGTGACCCCTGACGTTCCTGTTTCTAGGCCATAGCGGAACTCGGGGTTTATCAAGATACAATGCATCCTACTATACAGCTTACTCCTTGCGAGATTTCCCTGACAAAGGCTCTGCCTGTACCACGCCAAACCTCCTTGTCATGGCATTGAAAACACTGCCAAAGAATAATGCCAGCAACGTCGAGGTCATGATGATCACGTTATAGGGCATACTGAAATCGGGTGTCGCAAGATCCAACAATAGTTTCGAGCTGTATATCCTCGACTTTTGCGCTGGTTGCCATCGGTTCGCTTGTGGTTTCTCATTGATTACGATGGTTTCGGCGAGATCCTGCACATACAAGATCGCGGGCGGAAGATCGAATCCCCTGGACGCATCTGGCGGGTGCTCAGTATATCGGATAAACGCCTTGCTAAAGGGTAAATGGATGCTGATTTTGGTCTTGGGTTGTATACAGATGGTCAACTCTAGCGTTGTAGGTCGTGCTCTTTCAACCGACGGTATAAAGTTCGTCGCAATAAGTCGACTGTCCTCTGTAGCATGTGTTAAAAAGTTAGCGAAAATTAAGCATGATCTCCGTGACTCAAGACGCACCGGCAGGTAACCCGTCTTCTTCTATGCGCAACTGGTGGAGCCAAGGTTGAATCCACCACGGCAGGACTTCCACATACTTGACTGTTCTGACAACCTCCTCGTTGTTACGAATGGTCGCTTCTAGGCCGCCTTCGAGCTGACCTGTACCGGTCAATATCCTAGAGAACCCTATTGGCTGTGCAGCGATTTCGAGCGCTGTTCATTAGGGTTGTTAGACATGTAAGATTGATCCAAAGCGAGCACTTCCACTCACGAGGGATGAACGTAGATTCATTTCTCCATCGAAATTCGATATCTCTATGCGCGAGGTCACTGTCGTAATCCCATAATCTGAACCTCGGGCCGGATACGGAGCCAGGTGGATTCGAAACCAGCTGACCCAAATCATCTTCCGACCCAGACAGGATGATTTGTGACGTGTCCGCTACGGGGCATGCTCGGGGAAGTTTTCGGTCAAACAACGAAGCAATGGAAAAGTCTGGAAGGTTCAACGTAGTATTAGGTGATACGTTGCGCAAGGGGGAGTGCAAGTTACTGCTTGCCGACACTTACCTCGACCTGCATGCTTTTCCCAGTCAACCAGATTGATTACAGCCTCCCACCAAAGTAGCAGCTCCGTCGCAGAATCCTCTTCATTTGACGTGTAATCAATGCCCATAGCATGCCAATCGTGCGCTAGCAGGACGTAAGGCTTCATCAATCCTGAAATGCCAGAGATACCTTTACATGGCACAAGCTTCAAGAATGGTGTGAGATTCTCGGTGCAGAGGGTTTCCGATGGTAGTTGTGCATGTAGGAAACTCCCTAATGAGATAGAGTACGTTGGTTGGCCTCTTTGATGCGCGTACATTGTAACGATCTCTTACCGTCCTGCTGATTGGCATGGCTTCGAGGGAAAATGCCGGCGGGAGAGGACGTGATAGCTGGGTTTATTTGTCCTAGACTCGAGCAAAAGATTCCAGCCAATGCATTCGTCACCGCTGTCCATTTGTCCTCGGGTCTTTCATGTATGCTTATTAGAGTTGCTGCAGTTTCACAAACGAAAGTCAAGAACTCACTGGCTACCTCTTACCCAAGCTCGCATTTCTGCTCCAGTTCCACCCACTTCCGGATGAAGAGGTTCACCCCATCGCTCATGCTGCCACTTACCAGCAACAAATGAGAGATGTAGCTCGGATACATCATTTCTCTGCAAGGGAAGAATGAGTGTAGGCGGCGCCAGGCTATGGTGGGAAGCAACTAGAGAGAGAGAAAGAAGTATTCCTGGCAATTTAGCTCATCCGCCAGCTGTGCCCTTCTCGAAATTGTACGGACCATTGCCCGTTTTAATATGGAAGTTGAACAAGACAGAAAGCTTGCCATCCGCTAATGGCCGAAAGATCAGCCTTTCGTCGTAGCTGTCGAGGTGTTCCGGGAGCGCCAAAGATGACGGCAAGAGCCATGTCGAGACTAGGCTCAGCAGGAGGACCGGATACGAGAATATCATCCATGCGTCCGCTACTCCGAAACGGGCAGCTGTCGGCGTCAACAGGATTCATTCGAGAGACGGCGATTGTGAAGGAGCGAAACCAATATGATGTCAGTTGGAAGACGCCGAGAGCTTGACGGTGTGATCGGCGGAAGCATGCGATGGCAACTAGCAATATCTGATTTTAGTATCTTCTTCTTATATCTTCTCCATATCGACAGCTATATTGATACAGACCTTTCGGATGTCAGAATTTTAGGGTACAACGTTGCAAAGTACATAGCCTACGATACATGTGACCGGCAAGAAGTATCGATTCAAGTTGCGTCTTTTGGCAATGAACCCTTCACAGTCATAATAGTTCCGCAACATGACTGTCCATTCTATCTCCGCCTTGTATACGTTCAAACCTTGATCGGATCTCTACCCTGCGTAGTATACTTTCATCTAAACCCCTGAGGCGCACTTCTTGCAAGAGATTCCACATCCGCAGCCTTGGGCCCCATATCTATATCGTGAACAGGGCTCAATTTCGCTGTGGGTCATCTCAGATTGAGCCATGAATCACTCACAGACTCTAGGTAAACGTCTTCCAGTATCACCTTGCACCCCAGTCTCTCTTCCCCTTCATCCTCGTCTCTGGCGTCGGTCAAGGTCTCCAGTCGACCCTTTGCTTTGGCGTCCTCTTCGAATGTTTTGTGGTAACGCTCAAGCATGTCCTCTATGGATTGCCTCTCCAAAAGAGTGGCTCGTTCCTCCAGGAGTAACAAGTCCACAATCACTCTCGGCTCTACGAATACCGCTCGACTGATCTCTATCACCTCCAACTTCCGTTTAAGCTCGAGGGGAAGCTCGAACGTGTTCCAACCGTGATAGGGTGGCTCGCCGCGACTTGGATCGGCAAGTGGTGCAAAGGAGATGTTGGATAAGGAGAGGTGCACGAGGTTAGTATACTTGGAAAGGAACGCTGGAAGATGAGACGAGAAGATGGCGATGATGAATTGATGATCCGGGTCGGGTGACGTCCAAGCGAAGCGTCTGGGGCTACATTCCCGTGTAAATAGTATCAATAGCACGTATCCTAAGGCTGAGTACGGTATGACTCACTTGATCGAACTCAAACCTTTGATCAATTCATCTCTATAGATATCCACTCTAAGGGAAAATAGCACCAGTTCGACATTTCCCACATTCGGTACGAGCCGTAGTGCTTGTCCTAGAATTCTGGAACCTCCAGGATTGGTTACCGCCCCACCAACTTGAATGCTGTAGCAAGTTGAGTATAAATCAGCCGAGATGTCGTAAGGACAGTAGACAAACAAGGCCTCGCAAAAGATTTACCGCAAGCTTTTTATCTCGCTTCCATATTTACGGATACCCTCGGACCCGGCAAAGTCCTTGACTTGCTCGATACTTGTCAGACAGACGCTCTTCAGGTATTTAGGCCGCAGGTATTCGTATATCCTACGACAGAGGAGGAAGACCGCACTGGGCCTATTCCATGTGATTTCGAGGGCGAGAACAAGGATATCCTCGACCAGAGGTTGCGGCAGTTCTAGTAAGGGAAAGGTGTACATGCTTGCAAGTGCGTCGACTGCGGAAAGCCAACATTGGAAAGCTAGCCTTGCGACTGGGGACGGGCTATTGACTGCGTTGGTGGATGTGTTCAGCTCATTGCTGAGCACCTACGCTACTTGTTGACAGGATAGCCATGTCAAAGACGACACGGAGGGTGTCTGTCGCTGATCCCGCCGGCGGAGGGCTGAGGGCTGAGGGCTGAGGCACGGGGCATCGCCGTTGTGTGGAGGCAAGGATCTCCGAGCCGATCTCCGCAATCGCGAGTTTGGACATGAAACTTGACATTTACCCCGTCTCTTACGCTAGTGACAATGGTCAAGCGGCCGTTCGAAGCGAACGAATCGCGGAGAAACGCAGTAGGTGATTTCAGAAGGGATTTTGAGTAGGTGCCTATGTGCGTCATGAACCCTGTACAACTCCTATATGTCCCAATGTGTCCCAATGTAAAAGATATGCAGTGCAATAGGGGAAACCCAAGTGCTCTATTATCACGCTTTGGAAGATGCACTCTTCTTCGGCTCCTCTTCCTCGGCCTCATGGTGGCTATCTGGCGTCCGCTTCTCGCTACGAGTAGTCGCTCCACTCGAGAAAGAGGAAGACGGGCTCGGTTTCGTGCTTGATGGGGACTTGCCGACATCTGATTTCTTGCCGTCCGTCTTCGCAGAGTGGCCTTTGGTGGTTTCAGCGGGTGAAGATGACGTCGGGGTGTCTGCGTTGACGAGATGGATGGGAAAGCACGAAGAGGAACGGTTGGTAAGAACGAACGGTCCAACGAATACGTTTGGCAAATAACGAGGAGGAAATTGCACCAACATGTAAGAAAGAGAAAGTATTAAGTCAGAATCTTTCAGTAAGGCAATGCTTCACTTCCCCAGACCCAGAGCGCCTTTGATGCCGCCCCAAAGAGACCCCAGAAGACCTCTCTGAGAACCTCGAGCGTCACGGTCGCCTCCGGTGCTGCTGCTACCGCTAGACGAGGGCCTGGTACGTCGAGTATATGGTGTCGACGAAGTGGACCATCTTGGCGCAAAGGGAGGTGCAGAGTCTTGGCGCGAAGCAGCAGCATCGCTATCTAAAGACGACGAAGAAGCGGAGGAGAAAAAGGGAGGGGTCGTACCATTTACCGAAGCGTTCAAATCGCCTGTCCCCGCTGTTGTGGATGAAGAAGGGGGCTTGGTCGAGAAATAGGACGGTCTACCTTCCACATCATCGGCGTACGCCTGCAGGATTTCCCGCTGACGAGGTGTAAGTGATCTACAGGCGAGAAAAGAGGGAAATGTCGTTAGACATCGCAGCAAATAAAAGCCCTTGCGGGTGCAACGAAGGAAACGCACCTGGGTATCGATAGTTTCCAGTTGACGATCAAATCACCACGCTCTCGACCGTAAACATTCTTCACGCCTCTACCCTTCAACACAGCTTCTTCGCCATCGCGCGTGCCGTTCTTCACCCGTACCTCAACATCGCCTTCCAGCGTCGGTATCCGCATTTTGCCTCCCAGCAGCGCCACATGAACCGGGATCGTGGAGGTGTGGTACAGATTCGATCCTTGTCGTCGGAAGGATTTACTCGGAGCCACATTGACGCGCACAAGAAGATCACCAGGTGTACCGGGCCCCGAGAGAGGAATATCCCCAGACGTCGGCATCCGGATCTTCATTCCATCCTCTATTCCCGCAGGAATTTCAACCTCGACTGTCTTGCGCTCCTTCACACGACCGACTCCCTCGCATCCCCCACACCTCGAGCTCCGTGGGACAGTACTTCCAGATCCACCGCAGGCTTGACAGGTAGACGCCATCATCATGCCTTGCAGAGAAAAGGTCTGTTGGCCTGTCCCACGACATTGCGTACAAGTGTTCCGGGTCGCACCAGATTTCAAGCCAGATCCGGAACAAGTCTTGCATTCCACCACGGGACTGATCGTAACAGACTTCTTCGCGCCCGAGCACGATTCCATAAAGGAGATGGTGATGGTGGATTCGATATCCTCGCCCCGTTGAGGCGCCCTCGGTCCGCCACGACCACCAGCGCCACCACCACCGGAAAAGGCTCCGAACAGCTGTTCGAAGAGATCACTGGCGTTCCCACCTCCTCGTGCGCCGCCGAATGCTCCGCCAAAGTCCTGGAAACCGCCGAATCCGCCGGCTCCGAAGGGTGATCGCGAAAACGCATCGGCATCGAATCCAGGTTGCTGGGAGGCTGAACCGTATTGATCGTATGCGGCTCGTTTCTTGTCATCGGACAGGATCTGCAGAGATTACAAGGCGTAAACGTCAGCAACAGGAAGTTGCTGCGGGTTCCGTTACGTCATAGGCACTCACATCATACGCCGCTTGAATCTCCATAAACTTTTCATTGGCCTTTTCGTCCTTGTTGGTATCCGGATGCCACTTCTTAGCGAGCTGTGGAATGGAAGACGAAAATAAAAGTTGGCATAGTCGACAAGAGACGGTAACGCCCGTTGCTTACCTGATAATAAGTTTTCTTGATATCCGAAGCCGAAGCATCCTTGCTCACGCCCAGGACATCATAAGGGTTTTTAGGAGATGCAGCTGCAACATTGGTGGCATGAAAAGAGCGCTGCCATCAGATGGGCAATAATGATGATCAATACCTTTCTCTGTTGCTAATCCCTTTCATAATGGCTTACTGTCTGGTGCTGTCCTCGAGGAATAGTCCGGGTCCGTCTTCGCTGTCCCGCTACTAGCCCATTAACACTCTTTGTAGTTCCGGCAGCGGCAGAGGCGTAGGAGCGTGGCTTCAGCGGCGCCACTACGGAGGTAGAAAGCACAGACGGTGCGGCCGTTGCAGACGATGCTGATGTTGTCGACGAGAGCACATTGCCGATCGCTCGTACGGGTAGCCTCGGTGGCATCGTATTCGGATATACTGCGATAGAAGGCTACGATACCAAGCAAAGGTTATACTCTGATACACCTCCACGATGAGAGTTTCGTTCAACCTGTCATGTCTTATTCCCGCGCAGGACGAATGACCGCTCGATTATTATATTTTGCCGCCTGACTTGCGGATGGAGAATTCTCGAAATTGTCGGCTCTCGAGCGTTATCGGCCGCCGATATTGGGCTTCTTTCTGTTAACTTTTTCGCCACCACTTTCCTGTTCACTACTCTCACAACCTCTTCACTCATACGTGGTAGTACCAAGGTGTTTCGTAAGGCGGTGCTTGAGCCCTGTCAAGCAGGATCACCTGGGTTGAAAGTAGCACTGCTCTAGAGAAGGCGCGTTGTCAAGGAATCGTCAAGTTGGCAAGCAATTAAGAAGTCATGTAAGTAGCTAGCTGTACGCCCTTTTTTGTATTTTCCTGTACTTGTCATGCCAGACAGTCGCCAGGTAGATTGTCGCACCTGGCACTGAGCTCTTCAGTGTGACAGTATAGCATAGGCTTCGTTGCGAGAAGCCCCGAATTGCAATAAAGGCAGAAGCTCTTAGGTTTGGTAAAACAATCCTCCCCACGAGTAATAATGTTCATAACATCTAAGAGCTCATCTAAGCAGTGAAGTTTCTTCTTGGAGCTGTTCGTCGACAACAAGGAACCATTGCGAGCTGATTGGCGCCTATCGGTAGCTGTTGTTGATGCCCGGCAGCTTGCTCGGTGTTAAGCTCCGGGTAATCCCTTGAAGAGCTCCTCGGGTGGGAAAAAAAAAGGCGGGCACAATCTGGCGCAAGCCCGCGCACATGTATTACGTGTCGTCTCGGTTCGTGTTCATCGCGCTATTAAAAAGCTGGATCGCAGGAAAAGGTTTCAGGTAGGAAAGAAGACCATTTCATGTACTTGTCGACCGCCTTGCACAAGTACGTATGTAGCTTGCTTGTGGTGGCCAAGGTAACTCCTCTCAACGCAGTGAGAGTAGCAGACAACGACCGGAAGTGGGGTGGGCAGCTAGGCAAAGCCAAAGCTGATGAAACGCTGAAAGGACGACCGGCATGACGACCGCACAGTGACATCATTTGACATTTCGCACTAAGAGGCTTGTTTGTGTAGGGCGCAAGTGAACGCGCGCTTTCTTATTCCCTTTTCACCTCCCGCCGTTTCTCCTTCCCCATCAACGTCGAGGAGGGGTTTTCATCATTTGCATGCACTCGGCATACTGATAGTGAGCAGTCAGGTATAGGCATCTTGAGAATATTGCGACCGGCACTTGTCCTACTACAGCCGTTTCCCTCGCACCCCACGACCACTTAGTTCGGACGCGCCAACAGAGAATATATACACGATCTCAGAGTGTATCCAGCGTTCAGCATTCACCCATCTCCACGAAAACCGCTTTTAATTTCCCGGTAGTGCGGAACCCAGCGTTTTACTCTTCACCTATAATATGGCCACCGCTTCATCCTCTGCGACAAAGGTCGCCGAACCAGTTACCTCGCCAAGCAAGAATATTGATGCGTTAACAGAGGCAAAGGAACAGAGAGAGGTGAGTTATGACGTCAATCCCCTACTGGTTCCATCTTTTTCTGTCCTCTCGATGCTTTACACTTTTGGATGCGCTGTCGTAGTCATTATTGTGATACCAAACAAGCACGGTGTGGATATGGATATGCATCAGGCGTGTGTGTACTGCTTTGGAGAACACGGAGGTATCGTAGGATCGCGAAAACAGAGCTGGTGCTTTGCAAACTACTACAATTGCAACTTGCCTGATGATCGGACGTTGTATCCTTGGCTTTTCTCTTTGCTGATATTTTTTCCATGTTACCCATAGGTACCTCGTGATCCGTCTGGGATAATAGACATGGAGATTTTGGGACAGGTCTTTGAAATGGACGAGTTGGATGAAGAGGATGAGGATGGCGAAGGCAGCGGTCACGAGTTCTCAAAAGGCATCGTTTGGAACTACTTTGAGCAGGCGAACACTACCTTTGACGAGATGAAAGAGGCTTTGTGAGTTGGTTTCATCGCCCCTGGGCAGCTCCTTCATTATACTAAATACACTTTCTGCACGGGGATGACACAGGGAGAGCGAGGATCTACCCAAACTCTCATCTCTCGGACACTTTCTCAAGGGCTCTTCGGCAGCACTCGGCGTTACCAAGGTGAAGGATTCGTGTGAGAAGATGCAGCATTACGGCAACAAACGCGACGAAGAGGTGGGCAAGGATTTGACCCAGAACGAAGCCCTGCAGCGGATCAAGGATCTGCTTCGTGTCGTCGAGGAGGATTACGAGGAGGCTGCCGAGTGGCTAAAACGGTATTACAGGGAGAAGGAGGAAGAGTAGTCTTGTCGCGTCTGGGGGTTTGAAGAAGGACGAATCATGTGTGGATGTGCGTTTGTGTGTCTGTTAGTGTACCCTGTGTGTATGACGGCTTTTCAGTAGGGGAGGGGTAGTTTAGGTAGTGCTGCCGTTGCATGTTCGACGTATGTTTACCGGGTCGAATCACGCGCGTCACCAATCTTCCTTGTGATATCAATCATTTTGTATCAGTGATTCAAGAAGCAGTCTGGCATAAACTTGTGGTCGTCGTTGATCTCAAAGGCCGTTCTATACGGATGAGGTCGAGTCAGGATCAGTCGAACAGAGGCGATAGATAACAAAGTCTCGAAATTGTATCATGAATGGTGTGAATGCTTATAGAGTGTGTATGGTTACTAGCTGTTCCTATCCAGACTTATAGGAACAGAGTATGCAGACAACAGAGTCGGATTGCGACCTGGTTGCCGCAATGGGTTATTACACGGTAGTTGAGTTTTGATCCTCGTGCACTAACGGAGGGTTGTCTTCCAGACACCGTTGCGAAGGCTCCCTTGGTTTGCGGTCTGAGGGGGCTCTATGTGAGCTTTCATGTCCAGAGGAGAAGGGGGACTGGGATAGGCACAAGCGGATTAGGAAAGCGAGCGACGCGCCCACGGCGGCCGGCTAAGGTGGGCGAGCGGTCCACGCAACGACAAGAAGCGGTCTAGTCGCTGTGCTTCATTATGACACACCCCTCATCCACCAGTAACAGCATGCCACCATGGTGAAGCTCTTCCAGAACGACATCCAGTATCAGTATCCCTGGTCCACCACGACCATCGGGTTCTGGCGCAAGTACCCCAACCCGCACTCCACTCATGTATTGAGCATCGATACGCTTTCCCGCGATGTGGACCTCGAGACGGGCGTGTTGCGGACCGAGAGGATCATTAAGGCTAGACAGGGGGTCCCAAAATGGATCATGAGGGTAGGTCATGGGTGATATGCGGTGTCGTTGCCTGGGCAGCGCACGCGCGCGAGACTCCGGCTCCCTTCCCTCCGCATTTCCTCCAGTGATGCTGTGTGACTAGGGAGAGCTCAACTGATCATCACTTCCTGCAACCTCTGACGGAATAGATGCTAGGCGTTTCCGAGAACGCATGGGTTCGTGAAATTGTCTGGGTAGATCCGATAGCGAAGATTACAAGCACAGTGTCCATCAACATGTCCCTGTCCGAATACGTGTAAGTCACAAGGTCCCGTCGCTATCGGGCTGTTCGTTTCCCGCATTGACGATCCTCCCCCTTTATTCACGGTACAGTCAATGTATCGAGCTCATCTCCTACACCCCCGAGCTCTCCTCGCCCTCAAATTCGACCCTCTTCACCCAACGCGCACACATCTCCTCCCCTCCGGCCGGTCTGCCGCCATATGCACCCTCGAGCGGCACCGGAGCACCGTTGTCCAAGAGCATGTCAAGGATTTTGCGCAAAGTCGGCGCAAAACTCGAGTCGTCCAGTGTGGAGCGGTTCGGGATGAATGCGGGAACGGGGAAGTTGGGCTTTGAAGGTGTGTTGAGGGATGTGGAGGAGCAGCTGAGGAGGGAAGGTCAGGTGTTCGTAGGGGAGCAGCATGGACCATAGAGTGAGCACTTCCCCTTGTGGTCACGTCCCCCGACTGTGACTAGGATTGAGCCGGTGTTTTAAAGCTGTGCAGAAAGGCGGAACCTTTGTGGTCGCCGTTAGAATTCAACAAAAGACGGCCTGACAATATCGTCATTATAATATCATCACCATCAGGAAGCATCGCCTTCAACATGTGCAGCGAAAAATCCGAGCACGACGTACGACCACCTTCCACATGGTATCCACTTACACGCACATACATTTACATATACACCTACATACAAAACTCAATTCACGAACTCGCTAGACGCTCAACCGAGACTTTTTCAATATCAAGACGCTCCGGAGCGACCGGCATGGTCATGACAGACTTTTCCGGATCACAGCTTTCCCAGGCGTATACATATACGCCCCCGGCATTCAACAGCACATCAAAGAAAGCAACAGACGCGGTGGAAGATGCGCACCCGGCCGTTTCCTAGGTGGGTGGCCGGCCCCCTTCACAGCCTTTCGAGGAAAGTAAGAGACAGAAGGTAACGCATGGATGAAAGGATAGAACAAGCAGGGGTGAAACTCCTTCTTCGCCTCCCACCTCGTTGTAGCGCTGCGAATGCGCATGAAAAATATACAAAGAGATTGTACGTCACGGACAGTTTAAAAGGTTTACTGTAACCGCCCTGTATCGAATTCAACGTCTCGGTCAGGCTTATCCTACGAGGGATGGCTAGCGGCGCGGCTATACCTCCCCCGGCCGTCTGATCAAAACCGTTCAGGGGTTCTCTTCTCCTTTCCCATCCAACGACCCTCTCAAGGGTGCTTGCGGCACACGTCCGTCTCCGCCCGACATGCCAGCACATAACGAATGAGCCACATATATAAAAATAGTATACACGCGCGATTATCGCGGGCCCACGAAGAGGGAAAAGAGCGTAACAGAGGATTCTACTACTTTTTTCTGCAAAAGACGGGGCGGGGCGGGAAACAACGATACGTTCCTCCAGCAGTCCGACCGCCTCTCCCGTCCGTCCATCAACACCCAATCCATCATCTCGATGAAAAACCATCAATCATCCACGAACGGATCATCAACTCGTCTGCGCGACCGCTTGTGGCGGCTGCATCGTCATTTGTTGTTGATTCTGCTGCTGCTGCTGCTGCTGTTGTTGTTGTTGTTGTTGATGCTGGTGGTGTGGATGCTGCGACGTAGGTTGTTGCTGTCCCGGAAGCTGCTGCAACGAGGAAGAGGAAGACGACGATTGATTCACGCCACCGCCCAGACTTGTCCCTGCGCCACCGGTCGACAATGTTGTCGTCCCAACTGTCGCTCCTCCTACCGCCTGCCCCACGCCGCCGCCGCCGCCGCGCTGTTGTCCCCCTGCTCCCACGCCCGCTCCCACTCCCGCGGCAACGGCATCCTGCCTCCCTAACCACTCCGGTCGATCCTCTAATCGATCATACTGGCACACGAAATCTTTCGGTGTTTCCGCTTTTTCATACCGATTCGGATCAAAGTAGTAGAACACGCCGCGTTCGTACCCCGGGCCTTGTTCAGTCTGTTCGTTGGGATCACGGGTGAGCCAGACGCAGAGTTCCTTGTGCCATCTCCAGTTACGCATGTACCTAAGTGTACGTGGGTCGGTGCAGAGTAAGCACCACATAGGACGAGAACAAGATACGCAAAGGGCGGGGACTTACAGCTCGGCAGCGACCTCCATCTGCAGTACATCCTGTGGACACGTATAAAAGGCGTAAAACAAGGTCTCATCCGAAAACTGGCCAATTTTGGTCGATGCGGCCGGCGTTTGAACATTGTAGCATGCCGGGATCTTGTACTCTTCTTCCACCATCAACGTGGACCGTGCCGAGTCGGGTTCCTGCCAGGGGGAGGTGAAGGTCGGGTAGAGCGGGCTGCGGAGAGAGACAAGGGGGAAGGGGCTTAGCTTTCATACGGCAGCAGCAGGAGATCCTGTGAGCGACCTGCGAACTCACCCAGAAGCATGCATATCCAACCCGATCCCCATCAGATCATCGCCCAACTGTAATCCCAACTGATCGTCCCGCCCTCCCGTACGTATTAACGTCAGCAGTGCTTCGAGGCCCCATTTGTCGACGGGGGACGTGACGAGCTGGTGTACAGGTTTCAGGAGGACGATTCCGGGTGATTGTTGTTGCTGTGCGGATTGTTGCTGTTGCTGCGGGAGCTGGTGATGGTGTGGCTGTTGTGACTGTTGTTGAGACGGTTGTTGTGCCTGTTGTTGCAGAGGAAGGGCATGAAGGTGGGGATTGTTGTGTGCACCCACCACGCCTGGTGGTGGACCCAATGCCGCTCCATCCCCTACGGCGGTCGACGTCGACGTCGTCGAGGTCGATGTTGGCAGAGGACGATTTGACGTGCCATTCACGACAGCGGCTGATGACCCTGATCCTGATGCTGCTGGTGAACCTTGTTGTTGCTGCTGCTGCTGCCGTAACTGCTGCACGGAACTAGAGCCGAGGTAAGAGGCATGTATTGACCCTGTCCCCGTTGTTCCTCGTCCAACGGCACCTATCGTTCCCCCCGAACTCGCGATGCTCTTCCCCGGGCCCATACCTCCTCCTAGCCGTCCATTCATCCCGGCTCCCGCTCCTCCGGCAGCTACAGGGGAAGGTGCACCAATCTCCCCCGGACCACCAACAAGTGCGGGAAAGTCTTCCGTTTTTAGTCTCGATGCCGCTGCTGCCGCCGCGGCGTCACCCAATGTCCCGACTGATTGACCGTTGCTTCCCCCTGCCAAGGCGCCCATATGCGTGTTGTGTGGCAGGTGCATAGAATGCTGCGGGTGCTGCTGCTGCGAGTGGGTCGTCGGGTCAAAGCCCGGCGGTGGAGGAGGAGGCGGTTGTGGTGGTTGTCCTGGCGCGTGTTGGGAGTGATGCGGCGGCGCAATGGTTCCGGCGTTTAACGACGGCGGGGTGGATCCTCCTTCTGCATCCCCTACGGATCCTTGCTGCTGCTGCTGCTGCTGCTGCTGCTGCTGCGGCGGCGGCGGCTGTTGGTGCTGATGATGCTGGACCTGCTGGTGCTGGTAGAACGCCTGGGCCTGTGCTTGTTGCGCCGACGGGTGCGGACTTGTGAGTGCTGGAAAGTCGTTGGGATCTGCGGAGAGGAGAGAACGGGTCAGTCAGTCAGCGCCGAACCATGACGGCATCCCAGGTCCCCTTCTACATCACGCACGGACTGCGCTACACTCACCATTCGTCCTCCGCGGGCCGGGCTGGCCCTGCGGCTGCGCCTGTCCCTGCAGCCCCGCTGCGTAGCTGAGTCCTGATGACGGTCCCATGGTGTGCTCCGGTGATGTGGTGTGCAGGAATACTTGTGCTGGAGGAGGCGGAAGAGGGAACAAGATGAAGCGTGATACCGTGTGGTGACAACAGGCGCCCATTTGGAAGCGGGCGCGCTTTTCCCACGCTGGCCCGGGGTGGACTTGTTAGCAGTGGTGAGGGGAGACAGCCAGGCAACACCCAAGGCAAGCACCAAGACACCACCATGGTACGTTCCTCTCCCCCTCGCCTCCCTTCCCGCTGACCATCGCTGCACGCACAGTCAGAACTCCGATACACAGCCAACACACAGCTCGAACAGCGTAAGCCCTGCCCCGTCGTCATTCACGACTTCCCATTCCCTGGAGACGGACTAACATCCCCGTTCGTCCTCTAGTACACGCACGGTACACCGGAACCGGTACGCACAGAATCTTTCCGGTCGCGGACTACGGCTGGCCGGGTGGGCACGCTCGCTGACGCTCTCATCTGACCTTGCCTCTCGCTCGCTCGCCTCCGTCCTCCCTCGTCTTCTCTCCGCACCTACCTTTCCCGTCGACCGACCGTCCCGCCTGCCAGGACATGCGGATACGAACAAGTGGGAATGGGCGACGCATCAGGGACGGGATACATATGCGTGCGTTTGCGTTGCGTTTGCGTTGCGTTTGCGGTGTTATGTGATATGGTCGCGATACACGGCGCTGATTACCTTCTCTTCTTCCCCTCCTCCTTGCATTCGTCGCTACCACGCCTCACCTGCTCCGCCTACACCGTCCTCCGTCCTCCTCACGTCGCTCGGGCGCCTGCAGATCGATCGTAGGACACCCTCAGATGCTGAGTTACCTCGCCGTCGCCGAGAATGAAAGTATAGCACGAACAAAGTTTGAGATGATCGAGGTGCGTTTTCGTGCTTCTTTTGCGTCTCCTTCATGAGCCCCTCCATGCGTTCCATCTTCCGGTGACAGTGGTCCTCTCCTGGATGAGTGCTTACAACCATGAAAGTCGAAAGAGAACGCTGATCAACTATCGATCTTATGTCATTCCCGCTTACTCCTGCCCCTCCGCCCTTTGTCGTCCCCACCGACTACCTACCATCATCACCCTGGACCCGCTCTCACGGGGCGAATCTACAGCGGATGCTCCAACCATGCGGGTACGTGCTAGTGCCCTTGACGAGGACGACCATTCGCTGAATCCCTTCTCTTCTCCTCTCTCCTTGCCTCCCCTCCCCTGCCTCTCCTCCCCTGCCTCTCCTCCCCTGCCTCCCCTTCCCTGCCTCGCCTCCCCTGTCTCCCCTCCCCTCTCTTCCTGCCCCACGGCATGACCGCCACAGGCCTCCCCCGAAACCCGCGGACGACGAGTGATGTGCCGCAGCGGGAATAGAGAACGGCGGCCGGAGAGCGAGGTTATGGGAGGGAGGCACCTGTGCGCCGGCCCGTTGTATAGAATAATGCAATTAGCTACCGGCTGTAATGTGCGTGACTAGCGCCGATCGATCAGATGAAACACGACAATATGAAACGTCATCCCTCCCTGTGGATGTGTCTCCTATCCCCCTGCTTACTCATCCGCCCATGTCTGCCCGCACCCGCGCCCAAGTCAAGCTCGAGGCTGTGGAGCCCCCTTCCCCTTCCCCTCCCCCTCCCCCTTCCCCGAGGAAGCGCAGGAAGGGGACGGGCGGTGTCAAGCTCGAGTCGGTTGCGATCGGTTGCCTGGACAGCGAGGCACCAGTCACGCCCGTCGGAGGAAAGTCGCGCGTACGCAAGACTGAGTCGTCCGAGACGATGGCCGACACCACGCCGTCAGGGAAGAAGACGCCAGGGACCAAGCGCGTGATGATGCCCGGCCAGACCCCGTTCCCTTCCTGGCCCGCCCCGACGGCGGCTCAGTGCGCGGATGTCGTCGCCCGCCTCGAGTCTTGGCACGGGGTCAAAGAAGCGCCCAAGGTTATCCCTATTCCATCCCTCGACAGTAGTGGATGTGGGCAAGTACCGTCGATCCTGGACGCGTTGATACGTACCTTGCTCAGCGCCGCGACCAATCGGCGGAACTCGAGCGCCGCGTTTAGGAATATCGTTCAAACGTACGGCGTGCTCGGTAAGGGCGTGGTAGGCGAGGGGAGTGTCGATTGGGATGCGGTTAGGAGGGAGGATGAGGGCAAGTTATTCGAGGCTATCAAGTGTGGAGGCTTGGCCAAGAATAAGAGTAGGAATATCAAGAGGATTTTGGATATGGTTTATGAAGAGAACACGGCGGCAGCTTTGAACAACGGGCCACCACAAGCGGCGATTCCAACCGACTCGGATGCCGCACAGCATACGACCCCGCCCCACGTCCTCAGTCTGGACCACCTTCATTCGGCACCAACAGACGTTGCCATGTCCTCACTCCTCCGTTTCCCCGGCATAGGCGTCAAGACCGCGAGCTGTACGCTCCTCTTCTGTCTCTCCCGTCCTTCCTTCGCCGTCGATACCCACGTCCATCGCCTATGCTCCTGGCTCGGCTGGATTCCACCACGGGCGACAAGAGATCAAGCGTTCTTCCACCTTGATACGCGGATACCCGATGATAGGAAATATGCACTACATGTGTTGATGTGGCAACATGGCGTGGCGTGTCCCCGTTGTCGATTGATCCCCGTCAAGGAGAGGAGGGAGTTCGATGGGATGGAGTGTCCGTTAGGGGAGTTGATAGAGGCTCAGGGAGGGTGGAAGGCGACGTCTGCGACGGCGGCGACGGGAGGGAAGGGCAGGGCGGTGTCGATCAAGGCCCCTGGGAAAGGGAAAGGGAAGAGAAAGAGGTTGGAGGTGGAGACGGAGGATGAGGCGAGCGAGAGTGGTAGTAGTGACTTGTCAGACATTGACTGAGGGGCTGTCGCGTGAGCGGTACAAGTCCAGTTGTATACACTCGGGTCTGATCGTTTTACGGGTTGCGGTAACGTTAGGGTCTTGTAAAGCTGGGCAGTCTCCTAGGTTATTTCCATCTGCTGTCATTTCCGAAAGCAGAACAATACCATGTAGAGTTCGGGATAGGGTATCCCACTTGGACCTGCGCCACTTCCAGTTTTACACTTTGGAAAAAGACTTTTGAGGCTTGTTAGTGTAAGCTTTTTCGTGTCTCTTTTTTGTTTTTTCCTTTTCTTTTTGCTTTTTCTTTTTTCTTTTTCTTTTTTCTTTTCTATTGTTGCTGTTCGCGGTTATGCTCCAATCCTCTTCGCCGCGCATTCCTCTAGGGGACTTGCGAGGGGGTCACGCTGTTGCCGTCGGGCATATGACTGCCTACGAGATCCTGCGAAAACGGCGGGCAGCGACGCGCGCTGTCTATTTTCAGAACCGGGCAACGTGGCGTGAGGCCCCGCATTTTCGGCTGGAACGCGACGTGGTGGGTGTTTCATGTTGTGGTTTATTTGTTCTGACGATTCGGGAGATTTGATGGATGCGCTGTTCGCGGGAAACTTGATAAACCGCCACCACCCCCCATACATCATGCGCGCAGAGGCAGACGCCGCTCCCGACACCCCCACCACAGCCAAGTCTCCCTGGCTCAGCTTGAACGACGGCACAGAGACCGTCATACTGGATGATCCCGGAGCAGACACCATGTATCGGCCACAAGTGAGCGCGGTGGGCATCGCGGATGAGTTGGATTCCACGACGTACGGATATGCATTGCGGGTCGCGTGAGTTCACCGTCTTGCCTTGCCATCCTCTCTTGTGGACCAACATTTATTTCCCCCGCAGGTACATCAACAACATACTTCGTCGCAACAATGCATCAGGCGCCACCTCACCCATCTCACCACGACTACAAACCCCTTCCAGTGCGACCGGAAGTCCCACCTCCTACTTCCCGTACAGCGGCCCAACAACCCCCGGCGCTGCTTCACCCTCAGCGACCACTCCCACATCTGAAGCCCCACACCGCAAGTCGGGGCTCTTTGCAAGGAAGAAGAGTGTTTCAAACTTGCGAGATCGCGACCCATCTAGCGAGACTACACGTACTGCAGATGCCACCGGCGGCAAGTTGCCCAAGGAGATCTTGAGTAATGGGTTTTGGGATACCTTGGCGAATGAAGGAGGTGATGTGATTTGGAGAACCAGTACGTCGCACAAACATTTCCTCTAGTCCGACGAGTTAGTCGCCGTCGCCGCAAAAGCTAACAATCCGTTTGATTGCAGCTGTCAACACGTTACTTTCCCACCTTCCCAACAAAAAGGCGACAAAGACCAACTCAGGAACAAACCTGCGATTCGTCCCGTCCTTGATCGATGCATTCACCAACGCATACCTCTCCGCTTCATCCTCGACATCTCCTATCCGACGAGCCACCCTCGGTTCCATCTCATCTCCAAACACTGCCATGGGGATCAGTCCCACGCAATCCTCCATCAATCAGCAAAACGACGAGAAAGCCGTGCATGTCCTCCACTTTATCGGCCTTTTGCACACGGCATTATGTAACCACTATTCTCCGTTGAACAAGAAGATCGAATCCAAGGATCGCGAAATCTTGGCCAAACTGCAGACTGAGCTGGAATTCCATACGGCAGCACTGCACGACCACCACCCTAGTGGCATTCGATCAGCAGCAAGATCGTCATTTTCGGGACCGCAGCGGTTATCCTTTAGCTCTTCTACCAGTCCTTCATCCGCACCGTTATCTCCGCCAACAACCAGCATCCCGCCCGTCCCAACCCTCCCATCCGCGTATCTCTACAGTCCGTCTACCGCCGCGTCGCAGAAACGAACATCGACAACAACAGTTTCCGCGCCTCCCTCGCCGCTCGAATCATCCCCGCGCTCCGCCCATTCCCGGCTTCCCACCACGACGTCCACGGAAATGAGCCGCGTGGCAAGTCAAACGAGTACGGTCACGACAGCGAGCAGCTACAAGACCTCGTTCAGCGGCAGCGGCAGAGGCGGCGGCGGCAGCGGTGGAGCATTTGAAGATTCAGCCGGGTGCGATCTCGTGGATGTCGTCAGAAGGCTGTGGGGTGTCGATGGCGACAAGCTGAGAGTCGATCTAGACGGTCTCCGACGTGCCGGCTTAGACGAAAAGGTAAGTTCCCTCCTCTGCCTGAACCCCCGCAGCGGCATGTTTCTAACGCATATCGGCTGGCGCGCGTGTGGCGGGAATAGACCTACCTCTCGGACTTGAAACAACACCTGATCGATCTGAAGGCCGACCCGTCGTCGGCCTCGTCTACAGTCTCGCAGGATCGGATAGCGGCGCTGCAGGCAGAGATTACGAGCCTGATGCATGCTAGACCGGACCTGGCGGGGCTCGCCCTGACCTCTCGGTCCTCGGTGTACACGATGGCGAGTGATTCCGATTCCGGTAGCGCCCACGGCAGCGGTGGCGTGCATTTGTTCTTTACCCCTGTCGTGAACAAGGAAATCATTTACAAGCGACTTGCGGAAAGGGTTTATTTGCTGCTCGATAACGATATGCCGCTTGTCGGGAGCATTTACGGCGAGCGACAATTGCTTGATTTGTGTGCCGCCGTGTGGGATGTTCGGGGGAAGAATCGGGTGCAGTTTGATGCAGTCGCAGAGATATGGCAGGGGAGTATTCTGAAAGCCCAGGAGGATGAAGAGCGTGTTGGAGCCATCCGCCGACAACGCGGAGCCACGAGCCAGATCGAGGAGGAGCAGAATGGCTGGGCACAGCGAGTCGTCGAAGCGATCAAGGAACTCGAATCGGACGTTTCGTCGGGTACGCTGGAGGATAAAACGGTGAGTTCAGTCGCCGGCCGCAGGTCCGGATCTTGTGAGCCCGTTTCATAATATCTGATTCCGCGGTCATTTCTTCATAGCGTGAATCGTATACCAACTCTTTGGCATCACTTTCCCACTTTGTCTTGTCGGAAACCTCAAAAGCCACATCGACTCTTTTCCCTATCACCGCCATCCCGCCGCTTGCTCCCGCACCGTCAGTCCGTTACGTCGCCTATACGCTGTTCCACTCTCGAGCGCTTCTCTCGATTTATCCCGAGGCATCGAGATCGGGATGGAGCGACGCAGCGGATGAACTGCGTGCTGTTGCAGTATCCGAATATGCCATGCAGACCGCTCTTTTCATCCAGTCCAATGGTGATATCCTGAATAGCCAAGAGCAGACAGAGGATGGGCTGAAGGGGTACGAAGAGTTGGCCGATTGGATCGCGTGTGGCGTCGAGAGATCCATGAAAATCTGGAGCAGTAATGTAGTCGACCTGTGAGTATTTTCATGGTCAGCGCTACGAGATTTCGCTAATCACTAAGAGAAAAAATACGTCGTTTCGTAAAGGTTGAACCCTCCAAACATCATACTGTCAAAGCAGCTTCCCTTGTTCTTGGCGGAACTTCAAGCATTCGACCAGCCACAACCGGGAAGGAAAGCCGACGTTATTTTCGGATTGTATGAAAAGACCGCGAGATTGCTCAGTCTTTGGGAAGATGTGTGTCCAAAGTAAGTGTTAATAAGCATCTTCAAAGCTCCGTCTCTTTACTCAAGACTGCTTTACGTGGTAGCACGGACTGCGGCTTTGATATGGAAGCCTTCTTCGAGCCACATGTGACGGAATGGTTGAAAACGACTGAAGAGGAGGATACGTATGAATGGGTCAGCCGAGCAGTAGGCATGGACAGTGTAAGTGTTTCGGTTCAACGCAAACCCGAGAAAGTATAGGCAAAGGCTGAAGACAGATTGATACAGTGGGTGCCCGAAGGCAATCTAAGGCATAGCCAATCCGTCTTGGATCTGTTTGATTTCATTAGGCGGGCCTGTCAGACTGTGCTGCATGAATTGCCATTACGCCCGTATAAACGAGCATGTTATCTCATCGATCTATCAAAAGTAAGTAATGAATTCCTCTAATAGTCGTGTTCCACGATGCGCTCAGTAGCGCTTATCGTTCACGTCACCTCAAAGACTTCCAGCGCTGCTGTTACGCAGTATGCATCTACCGTTCAAAACCTCTTTCTCGCTGAACTGCAAAACACCAACGCTTCGACACCTGCGACGGAGGCTGCTCCCGCTGTTTCGGGCAAAGCTAGTGCTTGGTTGGCAAAGAGCAAACAAGCCGTCAAATCTCTTGAACGCAAAAAAGCAGAAGCTTTCACCATACCGCCGACCGCCTGCGTCAAGATCACCGACTTGCTTGCTGCTAAACAGTGTACTGAAGATCTGGCATTCGCGCTCGATGCGGAAGAAACGTCGAGAATTGTGAAAGAACATCGTTTGAGAACAGGCGCACCTATGCAACGCACAGGAACCGACGCCAAGTATGATTTCCACATCGTTTTGGGACGAGGAGAGAATTTATACGCCAAAAATCTGGCTACGCCGGCTGACGCATTTGTCAGTGTATTTGAAGCAGGAAATTCTACGCGGCTACATAAAACCAGCACGGTCATGTCTCGAATCGATCCGACCTGGGAGGAGGAGTTCCATCATGGGGTCTCCTCGGCCAAGAACCTCGAAATCAATTGCTTTAATCGATCTCTAGTTGGCAAAAACGAGTTGATCGGCTCAGCAATAGTCAAGCTGGACCCCGTAGTGTACCGGGAAACGCCGCTTCGAGAGATAGCACTACCACTCAATCCCCGAGGAACTGTTCATCTTCGGGTTGAATTGCAAACGGGTGACATGCACGAGGTCAACTATCACTTGAACAAGGCAAAAAGAATGCTGGACAGGGTTGCTAACGATATGATTCGGAATCTGGTCGATAAAGTACGTGTTTGTAGACGCACGAGACACCGAGTTTACCTAATTCCCCTCGTGGTAACGCGATGGTGTCTTTCCAGATCTCTGAATTTGTACAAATGCAACTGTCGGTGGTTAGGCTTCGGGAGTTGATCAAACCCTTGACAGCAAAGCCGAAGAAAGGAGTGTCGAAGCCAATGACGCTAACGGATGAGGAATACGAGCAAAGCTTGATCCCTCTGTTCGATTACTTCGATACTTGCGTGAGTTATGGCTCAGATTCCAATTCTCCCGACATACGTGCTTACCGCTATCCGTGTTCGTCGCCCAGTTTGCCACGTTCAACGTTACCTTCCCTGACGCGTTGCGCATCGATGTCATGTCTGCCATTTGGAAACGGGTGGTCGAGATTTTGCTCTCCTTGCTGATTCCGCCGCTGTCGGACAAAGAGTCGCATGCTGATCCGCTTAGCCCGCAAGAGGTCACGGTGGTTTTCCAGTGGTTGAAGGTAGGTTGGCTATCGAACCACATTTCCCTTCCGTATCTCTCCATAGAAATTCACACCTATTGCACTTTCCAAAGTTTTCAAAGTCATTCTTCAACGCTTCAGAAAATGGGCAAGAGCACGGCGTTCCTCAAGCGGCTTTAAAGGCAGGAGGTTACCGTGACATCCTGCTGGTTGGTCAATATCTGGACTTGCCGACACCGTCCCTGAAGGACAAATGTTCAGCCGCCATCAAGAGCGTGGGTCGGTCAGCATCTCACAGTCCCACGACTAGGCCGTCTCTGCTACCTGCTCCTTCGAGTCTTAGCTTCGGGGAACAAGTAGGATCGAACGAAGAGGAGCGAACGGCGGAGCTACTTCTGAGAGTTTTGAGAATGAGGTGAGTGTTCCATCAACTAGGGCTATACCTTGACCGCTCATGTGGATATCGTGGTGGATGAAGACCGCAAACCCAAGATTTCTTGTCTCAGCATATCACCCAACTGAATCAAGCTCGAGCAATGAAGAACAGTCGATGATTGATTGTGGTTTAGGCAAACCAATTTGACTTTTCACCTTTACTGCCGTCGTGCGCGTTGGCGCCTGGAGCATTTGTACCACCAACGTTGTATTGGATCTGAATCGAAGAGTTTGCAACTGTGTCGAATTATGGGATCTCCATTATGTGCAAAGCCAAGAAGGGGTCTTTAATCTACAATGGTCTACTGTGCTTGACGACTGACATCGCCCTTTCTGCTGATGGATGGCTTCCAAGCGTTCCAGACGTTGAGCTTGCCAATTCTGTAATCAAGCTTCATGATCAGCGAAAAAAAAAAAAGTGTTTTCGATCCGAGTTCAAGCGTCGCCGCTGCTTACCGAATCCGCAGAACAACACCGAGCGCTACCAATGCCAATCCTGCATCGAATCCGATAACCCTGACGCCCATCTCGGAGTGTGTTTTCACCCAGTCGGTATAGCTAGCAGCCAGAGCGGTCGCCGCAATAAGTGGGATCAAGAGGTACCCAGATACTCGATGGACCGAGTAGAATCGGGTGGCCTTTTGTCCATACGTTGGAGCGAAATGATGCGCCAAGGCGCCGGCTAACGCTTGCAGGACCTAATAACCAGGAGAGTCAGAGAGGGGAGGAAGAAAGAGTCAGAAGGCGCTCTCAGAGCGCCCACTATGCCGGGTTGACTAACCATCCAGACGATCGTCACTAGACCGAGTTTTGCATGCACGCTCTGGAAATGCGCACCGTGATGTCGATACTTGTTGTAGATGATGGCGCTCGAGCCGAGGGCGAACAACGGAAATGCAAAGGCGGCGAGTAGGACTTGGTGTTGTTTCCATGCCTTTTCTTTGAGTCGGGAACCCGAGGGAGATGATGTTGACTGAAGGGATTGGATGGCTACGTTTCGGAGAGGCGGGGCTATGGTCAGCGGGTTGTATTCGCGAGCTGATCTGGCGATGGAACTCACATAGCACGGCGAATGCGATTCCCAAACTCTGGCTTGTTGGATGCCAAACAAAGGGGCCTTTTCGAGATGAGATAATCATGAGCGGCTGATTTCATGCCTGACCTCGTATAAACGAAAAGCCATACCTAGATCACCATGTTTCATCTGGTTATCCCACACGATATACCAGACCACGCCGACAAACAATATAGCACCCAGGAGGATACACGACAACGCAAAGTAATCGATCCTCTGCCTCCATTTGGACCGCTCATCCCGTGTACCCCACGTACCCATCGCTTCATCATCCGAATCGAGCTCGGACGAGGCGTCGATATGCGCTTGACGGTCGGACGGGTCTACCGGTCGAGGTGGATTCTGCGTTTTGTTGGGCCGGTTGGGGTCCGCCAAGAGCGGGTCGGTCTCCTGAGGCACAAAAGACATGTCGAGGTATGCTGAGGTGGGGGTTGATGCGAGAGAGGATTCTTCGTCGCCGTTGTTAGCTGTTGGTTCTCATAATATCTACCATACTGTATTTCAGCCGAATTGCCCTCACGGCCGATCGTGATCGAACCATTCCCGCGTGACTAACCAGGGAAATGACGTATCGCCCATGTCTCAGATGCGACGCGTGTTCCCCGGGCATCGCCGAGCGAGCGATAGGAGGCTGCGATGACGCCGTCTCCCTGGACTGTGACAAAACAATCACAACTGGAACACGGTCTGCATCGTCTCCCGCTCCGTTGCAACACATCCCATCTACAGCATCCACCCGCGATCCACCATGTCCGAAGTGAGCCCCCCTCGCGTCCTGGTGGACTCAGGTAGACACCGAATGCTGACGGAATCCCCTGATAGCAAATCAACTCATCAGCCTTTGGCCAGGTAACAGGCGCCGGATTGGGTTCATCCCCCAACGTTCAGGCTCTCCCTAGGGCTTCTGGCGGGGAAGGACCGGAAAAACCTACAACATCCATCTTTGGTCAGGTCACAGGAACCGGACTGGGCTCTTCCCCTATTGTACAATCGCTGCCAAAGGCATCTGGTGGGGAAGGGTTGACTCGTGCCCAGTTGGCGGAGAAGAAGGCAAAGGAAGCCGCGGATAAGGCGAATGCAGATGGACCTGGTCAGACCTTCGAGAAGGCTCAGGGATAGGGAAAGAGTAGCAGATGATCAGGAGAATGATGTCCGGGCCGGAATTATTTTCTCCCCAGGGGTGCGTGGTTTCAGCGATGCTTTTATGACGATCGTGATAGCCTCAATGCTCATCATATGCTCCTTTGTTCACTTGCCCCATAGGTGCAAGGCAGAACTGACTCGTAACAGGAAGGAACAAGGTTGTATAGACGAGATCAGTGAATGAGTGCGCGGAAGCACAATCCATGATGTTAAACGTCCGCAGCAGTTTTGATATTGTCCTAGACAAGCAAATATCTGCCAAAAGACTATTCGGAACTAGTTGGGGACGCAAAGTATCTCCTCTATACAACATAACGTTACAAAGCTTACAGCACCAGAAGCCATTTTTTCAGCCTCCAGCACATCCAGGACACGAATGCAGGACATCATGAATACTAAAAAAGATCGAGGAACCCGCTGTCAGTCTTCTCTTCTGCTGAGCTATAGCTTCTTAGGCATTACTGACAAGAGATCACAGTCCATACAATAATCGTTCCGGCATTTTGGACATCTAAAACGATACCGCCGTACGCCCGTCAAGTAATCTGCTCTGGCACACGTGTGATGGGAATAGGGACATGGTACTCACCGGTACCTCCCCGTAGGGGAAACACTTCGGTCGATATGTGAGACGCCTACCTCGTTGGCCGTCGACTATCCGGGAGGTGACGCATCAACCAGTCAGCTTGATTCTGATACTGCTATCCACATCATGTGTTATATACCTCGGGGAATGGTACCGTGCACGCAAAGCAAGATAATTGAGAGTCTTCAGCGAGATCATGGAATGCACTGGGATGACTATTAATGAGTAAATGTCATTCTACGCGGGATTCAGCGGTGACTTACGCCGTCTGATAGGACGGTACTGGAAAGAGAAACCAGTAGCTAAGAACAAGATGCAAGATTAGGCTGCAGCTCTTGGAATTCGGACAGATGAAACGAACCTTCTAGCTAAATGTGGACTACTGACTACCATCAATCCACAAACTTCACAGTCCGTCGGGACTTCGCATACTTTTGCACCGCATCGAGGACACAGATAGCCACCCTTTCGCATCGCTCCGTGGCACGCACACAAGCTGATCGGGCTAGCGATCGGTAACCTCGTGGGGAAACCCATCATCATCAGATCTGCCGGCGGTGGCTTTGCTCCGGGTCCAGTAGCACCACCGCCGGAGCCTCCTAGTGCCCTTTTCGATGCTGTCTCTAGTGCGGACTTCAACCCCGCAGTACCCGCCATCATCGTCGCAGGCGCCTGCACCATCTCCCATATCAAATCATGGTAATGCGATTCGTTGAGTGCGACCCCGAATTTCCCACCCGACTTTTCGGCAATCAGCCGACAGATTTTGAGTTCGGCCGCGAGCGCAATGATGCTGACCCGTATCTTGCTTTGAATGAGCGAAGACAGGGTTTTGTGAATTGAGCCGGGGTCCGTAGATGTCAAGGACGAAAATAGAACCAGGATTTCCAGAGAGCTCGTCGAAGGAAGGTGACTGGGAAGGGAAAGTATGATCAACGCTTCACTCCCATGCGAGATAGTGACTAGGAAACTCACCCCATGCTACTCCTAGCCATATCCAATCCATTCTGGAGACTAGGTTCTCCCGAGGGCTCAAACTTGCGTTTATCTGCTAGAGCTGCTAAAATCGCATGTGGGTTCCCTCCCATCTCGATAATCATTTCCGCCAGCCCGTCTCGAAGACCGATGATACCTATCTTGTTTGTGAAGCAGGGCTTAATTAGCTTCACCAGTGGCAGAGTAGAGAGAGAAAAGGGAAACATACTTGGCCTAGCGGATTCTGGTCAAACCACTCTGTTACGAATGCGCGCAGGTACTGCAAAGTCAGATTGAACCTGAAAGTGCAATCTGTTTGTTACCACCTCTTGAGGCGGGGCTAGACCATTCGCGTTTGCCTACCTGTTCGGCCGTAAATCCTTCTCGTTCATTGAAGATGACAAATCAAATAAGATATACATATGTCGAATAATGGATCGTCGCAAAGACGCCTGAGAAGTTTCCGCTCTGCACATGGGAGTAACGAGAAAATTATCAGATTTTTATGTCGTCTGTAGTATGCCGGAGGAGCACTCTTACCTCCGTCTTCTAGCTTTAGCTAATAGTCTGTCTACAGCTCCCTGTAGCCCACCTGCTTCGTCTTCTGTGACGGCTTCCCAACTTCTCTGAAACGTTTCCCACTTGTTCGCCTGATTTCTTCCCTTTCGTCCTCCTTCTTCATCGCTCAGATCTTCGTCGGCGTCGGCAGCAGTAGTCGATGACTCTGTTGGTGCAGCGTCGTTGTTATAATTCCCTGTTTTCGAAGCCGCACGCGTATAAGTTGAAAGTGCGGGGGATGTAGCGTTGGAATCCGTGGCCCCTCTTGCTACAGCTTGTACTGCATTATGCCTGCTTGGAGGTTGACCATTTACATGCCTGGGAACTGCGGATTTTGAGATGGAGCTTGTTCCGTCTGCATCGCCATCATCGTCGTCGGAGCCTACTACGACCACTTTGCTTTTGCCCTTATCCAGCCGTCTCCTCTTCCTGGTGCCACCGAGCACGTCGTCTTGGTCACTATTGTCGCTCATGATGGCCAGCCCAGCACGTTGCAGTTTCTCTGAATTGTATGGACCAGTGTCTTCCGCGCTGCGAGGAGGGAGAATATGGCTAGACATGACGATCCCTCGATCGGCCCGACGACCAGTCTTGTCTCACGTGACGCACATGGCGTCCTTCACGAATGAAGGGCCAATGCAAGATAGCATGAACGCTATATGGACTTGACTAAGCTTGCCCAAGGTGCTCAGTTGGATATAACCTCGCCGCCCGGAGAATCCTTCAGAAGGAAGATCTGCAATCATATGTGACATAGACAAGTTATGCAAGTATTCATGGTACTTATGCAGGTTGCTTTGGGTTTCCTGATACAAAATTTACATCTATTGGAACCAACCACGTCGACAACGAAGGAGAGCAGACGGGCGTTGCCATTAACATTTGAGGATTCAGATGAGAATAGCCGAATCAGTAAGCGCTCGACTATATCGAAGGTGAATAACCACTTACCATTTTCCCCTGTCGCCCACCGAACCCTTCAGCTGCATTCAATCCCCCCAGCTTTTTCCTGCTACTGAAGATGAACGAGTCGATCAGTCCTGCAACAGTCAACACGCCGCCAACGATGGCGCAAGTGCTATAGAATTACAATGGGAAGTATTAGCAGCTAATCCTGTACAGCGATACGGATAAGTAACCTACGAGGTCAAGAAATGCGCGAAAGACTGTCGTGTTTCGGTATGTATCACCTTCATGGGTGAGATCTCATAGCTGGGAGTAAAACAAGTGAGATCAGTAACCCAGTGACTTCAACTGATCTGCGAGATTCTTATCTGCTTACTTGATATACATTCCAGGTGTTGCGGCCATCCCGTGGCTCGTAAAGTCTTGTGACGCGAAACCGAACCCGAATATAAGCTAGTCGTACAGAAGAGAACAAGGTAAGAGAACTTACGACCGTGTCCCTCTTTGCCAGGGGCATTGCCTTGTGTCAGATCACGTTCGAATTGGGTAACACTGTATTGGTGTGAATTGACAGTTTCTCCGGAGAGAAGATTGTACGTGGTGGAAACAACCTTGAGGAAATCTGTGCGTCGTAGTTCGTAAAAGCGCTAATCAGTAATTGGCGGTTGATTTTGTCATGTTGCGTGACATACACTGATACATGTAATCGGCTAAAGTGGAAATGGGATGTCAGTATCAGTTATGAGCGATTACTGCTGGTCGGGAGACGTACATTCTTCTGGATGGACTACTGCCCCATCTAAGGGGTTCACGATACCCAATCTCTTCTTCATGCTCTTGGTCAAGTCATCTGCTCTTTTACCAGAGAAACCATCCGATGTTGCGTCGTCCCCTTCGAACTGGAACTTGTTGATCACATGGCCGAAATCATGATGGTTCTTGTCCTTGAGATACGGTACCAGGTCTTGGAAGGAAACTTGGTTCGTCTGGTACGCTCTGCCGGGACTGAAGTGGAAGTTGCCGATGACCTGATATGTGCAGGAGATGATATTGAGCATCGGCTATGCAACGCTACTCCAGGGAATATGTTACAGACCTTGTTCACCTTGATATGCCCCGAAATCTGGCATCCCTCAGAGTTCTGCTCCTCGATTTGTTTTGACCAGCCTTCATCAACACACTAGTCAAAGGAAAACTTAGCGATAGGGAATTGCGACCACTTTACGAAAAACTCACTTGAGCGATTCCATCTGGGTTGCTAAAGCTCCATCCCTTTCGGATATACGCTTGCCTGACCTCCTCACAGGTGTTGCAGCACCCGGAAGCGGGAGGTACTCCTCCATAGCAGCTTCCACAATGGTTCGGATCCTTGTTGGCGACGGCCCGTTGAGCTTCTCCTTCGAGCTCTGCATATTGGCAAGGTTACTTTTAGCAAAGGAAAGCTAACATCGGGTGAGGTTGGTCCTTACGCCCGTTCTTGATAACAGCTACGATTTTTCCGTCTTTACTGATCCTGGCCTTGGTGATATCATGCTGCAAATCCATCTGTCGCTCTCCGGAGATATCCATGATGTCTAGGGATAACACTAAAGGACAGATGTTCCATGAACAAAGGTCATCAGACAGCGATAAAGGGTGAAGGACGCACGGTAACACGGTACTCTAGGGAAGAAAATATCCATATCCACTACGAGCTTCTCGCCTCGAGACCGGTCAACGATGATTGACGGTTCTAGATGAACTCTTCGGTAGTCGATGAACTCCAACATGGTGGATATAACGATGATAGCAAGCGAAATGAATGTCACTGATGTAGAACGCGAGTCTAATTAGGAGACGAACGAATGATCAGGGGGGAGACTACTCACAGAGCGCTCCAGTCTTGGTCCTGATCTTGACATCTTCCATGGTCTACTCCACGATACAGATGATCCAGTGCGGCCAAATGGTTCCGAGAAATCAACGTGGACTCACCTTGCCAAAGGCATCCAAGCCTTGGACGGCGCCCATGAATCCATTCCTGCCCATCTTGGCTATTGATTCCTAGTAGCAGCGATGGCCGGGACCCAAGTCATCAGAGCTGAAACGAAGATGAAGCTCATCATCCCATACTCGATACTCGACGGCATCCCACTCCGCTTCCCTCCTGGAGGTGCGCCCTAGTCAATTTGATTCCGCAGGCAGTCGATGGAGCTGTCGATGGAGGTTTCGCCCTCCCCACTAGCTCTTCCCTCCATATCGTTGACTGTGAACTGTGAAATAGCGGCGTGCATGATGCTCCGCCCTGGTGATCATTACAGCCACGTATCTAAGTTGCATATGGTACTACAAACGCTCAACGATACAGGAACTGATAACAGATGATACAGGGAAACTAGCGGCTACAAGTAGAACTGTCGCCTGTTGACATCCATCTTGGGCTGTTCCAAACCAGGTCAGGATCATGGCAAAGGCGGGGGATACATAGGAGAGCGGCACATACCTTCCACTTCCACTCGTATTCCTGTTCTTCATCCAAGGCGGGGATCTTCACCCCATTAACAACATCCTTTTCCTTCTCCTTTCCCTTCTTTCGAGACTCCTTGCTGTCCTCATCCTCACCCTCGGAATCGACCATGTCCACGTCCTCCTCTTTATCTTCTTTACCTTCTTGGTCCTCTGCATCGACGTCTTCGTCCTCGCTCTCCTTGTCAGCGTTCTTCGCGTGCGGTGCAACACCATCCGCGGCCAACACGCTAGGAAGTCCCTTACGTAGCCATCGGAGCTTGAGGGTGAACTTGGGGCCGATTTCTTGTAGTTTCGCTTTCGTCGGTGATGTGAACATATATCTGGACCATCAAAGACATCAAGTCAGTCAAGAGGACGAGGAACGACATACTTGCAAAGGTACAGAGGTGCCTACCGATGTCTGCGGAAGAACATAAAGTCCCGTTGATTGTGAAGAGTGACCACCTGACGTCCACGGAACATGGGCATTGGCGGGAACATGGAGCCAAAAAGACGACCAATGGAGATACCGAGAAGAGTACCGAACCCGTTCAAGATCAGCTCCGCTAAAGGTGGGACAATTTAGCTCAAGAAGGAGGAATTGCAACAAAAAGAAAAACTCACGAGAGTGGGGAGAGGGTCGAGCATGTCCCTGAAACGTATAACGTATGAATACAGATCGACAATAAGGAATACCGACGGTATAAGCAAGTCCACTTACAGCGATTTGGTTGCCGAGTTGGATACTACTCAATTTGAAGTATGCTGTGGGACCTGCTGGCAGGTTTATCACCGTGATGGCGTCTAGCGTCACAACAGACCATAAGTTCGCGTCTTAAGCGGCATAACCCCCTCCACCAACTTACTAGGCCGTTTGTGATCTTCGTTGATAACCACCATCGCAGCGTACTCCCGCTTTGCCGCCCATCTAGCAATCCTACCCATTTCGAAACCACGTCCCTTCATTCTTTTCCTTACTTCAGCGCCAGGGAACACTGAACGCAATTCTGTAAGGAACTCGTAGGTTGCTTTTGTAGGTGAAGGCGAAGTCGTAAGGAGGATGCGCGGAGGAGGTGCGTATCCAGGTGCCGCTTGTGCTTTCTGTTCAGTGCTTTCCTCTTCCCCCTCCTCGTTGGCCTCGTCCTCGCCTTCACGCTGGGCCTCAGTCATCCCCTCATCCATCTCGAATCGTTCGTCCATGTCCGCATCTTCATCCCCAGCTTTTGCCTTCTTCCCCTGTAGTCTGGAAGGTCCAGCCTGGGGTTCATCCTGCTCATCCACGTCTTCGTCATCTTCGTCCTCATCACTGTCCTCTGACTGTGAAGCCTCCTGTCGCACAATCTTGCGTCGTGCGGCAAGCGAAGCCAGACTTTCCGGATTAGCGGTAAGATAGGAAGTCGGGTCATATTCACGAGTATTATCCAGTGTTATCGGGACGTTTTTGGCTAGACGTTGCTAAGAGGTGCCGAGGAATTTAGCTTTGAATATAGCTCCCGATTGAAGAGGAACTTACTCGGCGCAATTCCGCACCTTCTTCGCCATCTCGTTCTTGCTTCCTTTGCTGCGAATTGGATCGAGGAGATCAGTACGTTGTAAAAGTCCCTTCTCAACCGAGATCTCGACTTGCCTCCATTCGACGAGTCAGCTTCGCCTGACGTTTGTTCTTCTTGTCCTTTTTAAAGACTTCTGAACGCTTCATGGCGTTTGCAATCTTGCGTTCGGGAGCCATGGCGGATATAGTGCTTGATGTACTCTCGAGTTAGTGGTGAGTTGTGGGCAGCTTTGCCGAAATGTATCGTGACAGAAAGACAGGAATCAAGTCAAAGTAATCAATACTGCTAAACCAATATGCAAGTGTGTGTGTGTGTGTGTGTGTGTGTGTGTGTGTGTGTGTGTGTGTGTGTGTGTGTAGCTGCGAGTGTCCAAAAAATAACAAGTGGAGGTCGACCGAGGATCTAGCGGGTGTACCGGACGCACCATCAAGAAAGGTCGCACTTCCAAGCACTTATATCAGGTGGATGGTGTGTCGACTTTCTGAGGGTGATAAGAAGTCTGGAGTCTCGGAGCTTCAAAAGCCTCGGAAAACAGCTCAGGGTTCGGCAGACTTCTTGCTGCGTGCTTCATCAATCTATCATTTCTTTCTCGAACCCCCAAGATTTGATACACATGATACCTTCTTTTGGCTCTTCAAGCATCTGCGCAGCTGTCTGAAACCAAGTTTGCGACTTCATATGCTGTGCTCGCACTGAACCCCAAAATCGACCATTTACAACGCTGGCTTGCACAACGGAGAACAGCTACTGCTCAATACAATGTTTCATGTTGATTATGGATACATCTGCACTAATTGATGCCGTGCAAGACAACTAATGGCTTGTTATTCTTACTCAATTCGACGATACACAACATCACTGGCTATGGCAACGCACAAAGTGATTGCCTAAACGAATCTCTGGTCAATCTGGTATCTCATGGCAACGACAGCGGCTGTTACAGCGGCTGTCGTCGCCATAAGCTGTGCCCATCCTTTACCACCCCCGCCGCCGTATGAACCGACCGTCTTGTTGGCAAGCTGGTACTGGCCGATTGAGACGCCTACTGCATCATACACGAGGCATGCTCCCATTGCTACAGGAGAGAACCAGGCGACCAGTGGGAAACCGATGAAGGTCGCCGCTTTGACGGCGAATGAAGGGGGTTGACGAGGAAAGTAGGCAATAGATGTGTTGTGCAGGAAACTATAGATTGGCGATTCATGTGAGCTCTTGTACGCCAGGTGAGGAAGGCTGTCTAGCATTGGAAACATACTCAAGGATACCAACACCAGCGAAACTAATGGCGACAGCGTTTGTCAACTTTTCTTGATATGTCGTAGGGTTCATTGCTCGTCGGAAGTAAACCCAGTACAATGACTGGAGGGTGTTTACGATAACAAACCAATCAGCTGTCTTGAGCTTCTCAGAGTTCCCTACATAAAGACAAGTTTTCTCAGTCGATGCCTCTCCTCTGATTGAGACTCTAAATTCAGAGACTCACACTTTATCGATCAACGAAGAAAATAGCAAAACCAAATAGGGGGTACTTGTCAGCTCGCAAGGCGATTGGGCCGTCAGTATTAACAAACATACGAAGAACGGCCATGTCCCAATCGCGAAGTTGCCCAAAGCATAGAAGGGCGCCAAGTCAAGCGCAATGTTTTGCACCTGACTGGCAGGTCGGAAGAATTCTCGAAGCCAGAACGCCTGGAGGATTTGCTGGGGGAAAAAGTAACCGCCGATAAAGTACGGCCTAGGAAATGGAAGATCGACTCAGCAAACATAAGAAATCAGGAGGGATTCAGGTGACCACTCACATTGGCGAAAAGGCACCTGGGTTTCGGTCATTGACGACTTTCATGTCCGGCTTGGATATGACGATTGCCCATTGTTGGACAAGAAAGTCG
This sequence comes from Naganishia cerealis, assembly GCA_030039265.1. Taxonomy (NCBI): domain Eukaryota; kingdom Fungi; phylum Basidiomycota; class Tremellomycetes; order Filobasidiales; family Filobasidiaceae; genus Naganishia; species Naganishia cerealis. Next base: position 48,346 of record JASBWR010000023.1, on the reverse strand, counting down.
TAAAGGAAGGTGCTGGTAGTGATGACCTTGGCAGTGGAGAGTGAGACGCCCATGTTGAGTGTAGCTAATGACGAGTATGAAGTGGTGGCCGCTCCTGCCAGCAGCGGTTGTGGGGTATATATAAGACTTGGACGCTGCCATCGTGCAGTCGGATGATCAGATCGGACGACATGACGAATCGTTGGACCGAGGCAGGCCGAAGTGGAAGAGCTAGTGGAAGCCAAAAGTTCTTAGGGGAATGCTATGGGAATCGGCTCATCGCCGATCCGATCTGGCAACGTGACGAATGTAACAGGCGGAGATGACGTTTGAAGGTGCGGGGCAGCCTTGTTTACTTTGTGCAAGGGGAAACAGCTCGAATCGATTCTGACATGTCCTGTCAACGGACTACAACGTTCCCACCTGGTACTGATGCAACAGCTCGTCCATCATGCAGTCATCTCATCCAAATCGACTCGGCCCAAGAGCTTGCCCCGCTCACTCAGGACCACCCAGGCATCTGCCTCTCCGCAATCTTCGCAATCGCCCCTGCGCCTCTTATTGCTGCACTCCCGCTCCATTTCGTTAGACCAATACACCGGTGTGCTAGGTGGGACTCGGAGGCCACTTGCGTCGGTATTAATGACACTGGCTGACAGTTGACTGCGGCACTCCCTGTGGGACAGGATAGGAATGTCCATATTTGCTGAATCGCGGTCAACTGCAGCTGGGGTGCAGCGCACTCGAGGGATGATCGGGATGTCGATGTTCAGAACATCTGAATCGATCTTGACAGACATTTCTACGGTGCGCTCGAGCACTAGCTGCGACACATGTGGCGGTGAGTTTGCTTCTTGTATATTCGTTCAAGCTGAAACATTCGTTATAGAGACATAGCTTACTCTAGGATGGCTCGCCATCGACCAGGACGACGTCGGTAGCAGGTCAATAGAGGGAGCCCTTAGGATAGAGAAAGCCCGCAGAAGCGATCTAGCAACGTATATGTACTGAAGGAAGGTCAAGTGAAAGGGCGCAAAGGGGTAAAGAGGTTGCGGAAGTCCGTACTTGTGTGAGTACCCTGTCGACCCCTTTGTCTGAGACTAATGCCAGGAAGGATGTAACGAACTAGGCGTGTGCCATCTCACGGATAGGGCACCACTACGATATCGATCTTGCTCAAACCATGCAGCATCTCGATATTAAAGAGCTTTTTTTTCGTAGCAAAGCAACGGTGTTGAAAACTTTTTATACCTAGAGCAAAACCATGTTTTACAGATATCGAGCCTCGTAAAAGTGTTAATTGTTTGGATATCCCTTTCTCCTGCCTCCTTCGCTGTGTGAACGATAAACTCGAAGTAGAAAGATGCAAGTAGCATATATCACAAGCCTAACACTTTGCAAGTGCACCATCCGCTCTCGAAAGCAGATCTCTGATTTCGGCAACGCAGTACGAGGAAGTGCATCCCATATGAAGGTCTCTATTATTACATGATGCTCTCAACTCGACTTCATTCCTTGGGAAACCTACTGTAGGGGTTAAAAGTGCAATATCCCTTCTGTCGAGCTCGATGTATGATCCGTTAGACACCTAGATGGAAGCGTGTGTCATGGCTGGAAGAGGCACCCGAGAACGTTTAGGCGAGCTGGAGGCGCCATCTAACTTCGTTTGTTTATACCACGCCTATTGGTACGTTGGACCGCATCCAAGACTGTATGGTTAATAAGTTTCCAGCTCCAGTGAGGGGAGTGAGTAATTGGTGTGCTTTGGTGAGTTCTTGGCATTTCACCTGTGTGTAGCTGATACCTACACAGTCCAGCTGACAGCTCTAGATCTTCAACTCCAGGATTCTTTCTAGAAAATACCAGAAGCTGCTTGCAACAGCTGTTTTAAGCGCTTTTCGGTCATAACGGATAAACAAGCACCAACCTGAAACAGATCTGAAACGACCCAATACGTTTCAGCCACTTTGGCCCGACAGCAAACACCCCACCGGTTGAGAAAGTCTGTCTCCTGCTATGCCAAATCGTAAAACACAGCAATCGGTCGAGCACCGCATGATAATGCGCACAACGTCAACGTGGGTTAACCTCGGTTCAGTTACGCTTCGGAACGTGGAGAGATTGGCGTTTGTTATCGCCTAAAGGTAACGTGAAATCGGGTGGTAAGCGACGACCGGGCCCGAAAATGAATACCACCACCTTGCTGCGTGGACTTTCATAAGAGCCTCAGATGGTAACGTGCAATGAGGATATGCGATTGTACAGAATTTATTCATTTCGTTGTTATAGGACATTCGAGATGGACAGAAATATACACACATATCCCGTTTACAGACAGCCGTGTTGTGTGTCCTGCAAGATGCCCTTCAGTAGTCCAGGGAACGTTTTTGCCGCATGGCATAAGCGACTGGATCGCTCGGATTCTTTGGAGGTCAAGTTCCGTCGTAATGAGCCGAATAACACAGCTGTTCCGAGATTGCGCTGGATGATAGCTACAAAGCCACACCGCCGAAGACCGACGGTTGGGGGTATGATGAGCAAACGACATGCGACCCAACAGCGACCACCCATGTGGCTTCAGCACTGCTTCAGGGGTGGCTCGCTTACTTGAAACAGCACGAGAGCTGTCTGACGTGCCAAAGGATGCCGATTGTTGATGGTACGGCCCCCCTTCTTGAGGGCGTTCGGAGCGAGGCAAAGGGAGCGCGATCGAGTAAAAGGGGTGCCCATGGGTAGCAGCTCTCAGACCTCGCTCTCGTAATGCCCAGGTCCTTGGTGATCGAATGCGTTGGAGTTGATGTCGCAGCTGGCGCACATGTTGGTAGGTCCACCTTTTCCTCCAATGACGGACCGAATAAATCCTCCCCAATGACTGTCGAAACAGGGTCTACCGAAATGCTCGTATGGCCAACGTCCATGATCTGCCATCCGAAGACTCCTTTCCCCAGCTCTTTTTTCGCTCCCGGTCACGCTCGGACAGCGCATAGGAAGTGATAGAACACGGTCCTTTCCCCTATCGAAGGGGACTGCCTTTCTGCGACGGGGGAGAACATGGACAGAACAGCTGGCAGAATGTGTTGGTCTCAGGAAAGCGGTTTGCTGTATATAAGAACATAGATGAGGTGCTAGTTCGTAAAAGGTGCAGGTCGATTGATGGCATTCTGAATTGGGGGAACACAAATCGCCATCAACCTGTCTCAAGGAAATTGTGAGCGTTCCATCACCTCAACCAGCTCATTCTGTTGCCAGGTGCTGATAGTCGACCTCCAAGGGCAGCTTGTCTTCGAAAGGTACTGAAGGCTTCGACGACCACCTCGAGTGATTAAGGGGTGTCGAGCACTCCTCTTTGTAAGGTGTCCTTAGAGGTTTTATTGACCAGCAAAGCATCAGAGGCGCTGTCCTGATTGTTTGCTCTACTGTTCCCTACGCATCACAGCTTGCAGCACTCACTACGGCCTTTCAACGAAAATCCCTTTGCAACACTGACTCTCGTTCATCGCTTGACCCGGCGGGATCATCACAGCAGACGATCTTCCCAACCTGATCAGACCGATCCATCAACCTGAAACGCGATCGAGTTCCCTCCTCTGCCCCTCCATCCGCCAAAACCTTCTCTGGTCAAACTTCAAAAGGTCTATTCGCTCGAGGTGAGAAAGGTGATGGAGGCCCAACGTCCTGGAAGCTGACGAGATGCTGACCGAAACAGCAGTAAAGGACGCTGCGGATCCGCTGTGGCCAAGTGCAGGAAGCGCTCGAGCATCGCCTGTAACCGAGGTGATCACCAAGGAAGCTTAGATCAACGTGAGTCCACTTTTGTTGTTTTGCTGTTTCTTGTTGAGATAGGAGATGTGCTAGGGGGTATATTAGATCCTGCCGCAAACCAAGGGATGCCGTTGATCAGCTAGTTGGTTCATGGCAAAACGTCGCGTTTAGAAGGCTGATGGAAACTGCGACTGTTGCTCCCAGGCTCCCACTTCCATCTGGCGATCACAACTTCCTGCTCGACTCTGCACTCAGATTGCTGCAAAATAACTCGCTACATCGACAACAAGTATTCAATTGTGCGACATCGAATTTGAACGATGTTGACGACCACGAAGACCTCTGTCGCTGGATACCAGTCATCACCATGCGTAGAGTGGGGGCGAGAGGCACCTCGTTTCTATCAATCTCGGTCTCTGCAAGAGCAAGCAAAATCGAGAACTACTGAATGGGCATCAGAAATAGGCTCGAACCAGTGCTACGATCACGCAAAAGCCCATGCTTTCCCGAGCGTTGATTCGGCATCGACAACGCAAGTCGGTGCTTCACCGGTTTCACCAGTATCCTCGTCAAGTTCATATTCCACATTTCCTGATGTGAACAGCATTCATCTACCTACGGATCTGAATGATTTAAAGCCTATGACCCTCTCACCGTCTCTCCAATCAGCTGCAGCACGGGCACCTGTTCCGATCTCCACAACAACAACCGATATTTCTCGCCTCGCACCTTTCAAACCAGGTGTCGTTTCTTCTACGCCCTTGGCTCTACCTGGACCACAAGAGCTCATCAAATCCATTTCGCGAAACAAGCAAGGAGAAGGTGGCGGAGCACGATCAGAGTTTGGATTGACAACAAAGATCGTACCGTTGCCGGTCACCACGACCCGCCCTTTACCCTTGGTTGAGCGCAACAAGAGTTACAAGCCGCCAGTGGTAACGCTCACAGCTGAAGAGTATGCACTTCGTCCCACTGTCACTCGAGTCTCTGGTCCCGGATCATATGTGACCCAGCACTCACTCCGACTAGGAGCGCCTCCGCCTAATGTCCTTGCTGGCGGGCAACACCTGCCAGAACATCCGCGCATGAGTACCTCCGGTATGCCACCTTGCACTGGTCAACTGGTTCCCATGGGTGGAATAACTGCTCCAGTTCTTGTATCCAGCATCCCTGAGGGGTACACCAGTGTGAATCCAGGAGGAAGAAGCTACAGCGAGAAAAAGCTCATCCAATGCAGCGAGAAAAAGATCCAGGGAGATTTTCAGCAATCACAAGCGGCACCGATGATTGGTGGAAGCTGGCCTACAGTTCAACGCCATCCTCTGGCTCATCTATCCTATATTCCTCCTGGCTTTACCAGCATCAACCCTCCAGGCAGAAGCTACAGCGAAGCAAAGCGCAAGACGACGAAGCCTCAACCGTTCGCAAGGAGCAACGACCAGAGGGAAGGTCAGAGACGACAAGCTGCGGGGCGCAATAATGCCGTGAAAGTCGGTGGGAACGAGCGACAGCCTGCTCCTGTTGTCTTTCCCTTTGCCTCCGTTGGTGAGCTCAAGACACGGAAAGGCAGACCGCCCATGTCAAAAAACAGGAATTTTGCAGAAGCGGACAGTCCTGCGATGCGTTCGATTCAACGACGGGAAACGGCCATGGAATCTCTAGATATGCCCGAGGTACGCAACTAAGTGGTGGCTCCTGACTGAAGTTGTTCTTTAATTCTATCTTGCTGTTTCATGACAGCCGGGCAACGATGAAGATTATAGCTGTGACAGGCCTGCGATTTGCTCCTTTAATCCATCTCACCCTTTATATCAGGAAAGAATTCAAAAAGGGGAAATAACGGCGGATATTGTTTGCGAGAAGAGGTTCACCCGGAAGAGTGACTGTGTACGACATGAGCGCATTCATGTGAATGACAGGTATGTCGGGATGGGAACATACAGTTGATCGTGCTAAGAGCTGTGATTCTCAGACCATTCGCTTGCACATTCGAAGACTGCAACAAAAGCTTCATTCAGCGATCAGCGTTGACTGTTCACATTAGAACACAGTAAGATTCCAAGCAGAAACGCATTGAATGATGGCCTTGCAGATCACTTTCACTCTAACGATAGTACTGGAGAGAAACCGCACACGTGTGACGTCTGCATGAAGAGCTTTACCGATTCGTCTAGCCTCGCTCGCCACCGGAGGACACATAACGGGATAAAGCCTTACCCATGCTCTGCTCCTCACTGTAACGAAATGTAAGTGGAGACACCCGTACGAACTGCCTTCGATTGAAAATTGGTCACTCATGTGCCCAATCGTTTCTAGGTTTGCAAGAAAGCTCAGCCTAAGCAGACATTTCCACTCTATTCATTGCGATCTGCCGGTGCCTTCGGAGTTCAAGTTTGTTCAGCGCACGCAACGACAAATGACTCCCGAATTCACGCCTACGGCTCCGAATCGAACTGTCAATCTTGATGCGCAACTGGATCCCGAGTCGGAACTCACGAGCGTGACGTCTTCTGACGACAGTGAAGGTGGAACGGACACGGACGGCAACATACATCTAGTTCAGGACACAGCCAACGAGAAGCTAGTCCAGGTATACGAGAATCCGACTTCCAACGGCAAACACATGAAAATCTATCATCCTAGAATAAACACTCGGAATACGGCAAATGTGAATGTTAGCGACCACTCTAACTTGGCTGCTGTTATGGCGACGGGTATTCCAGCGAAAAAGCGAAAGTATGAGATTGCCGACTTCAGTCACGCAGCATCGCAGTACATACTTCAACCTCAAGCATCTGAATTTGAGTCAGTAAGGTTTGGGAGACAGGGGCTCCCTTTGTCGACCAGTGTAAGCGATATGCCAGCTAATCGCTTTCGACGAGTTCGGGAATCAGAGGAAAGATCAAAGTTGAAAGGCACGGTTTCAGCAACTCGCAATGAAATCGCTTTACCTCTGGATACCATCTATGGTCCTATGACACCCGCATCTGCCAACAGCAATCCTTGGCCATCCGCTACACACCCCATGACGCTTGGACACTCTAGAACAAACTATCAACCTGGGGAAAACGTTCACAAGCCGATATACTTGTCAATGCAGGCGCCTCCGAGACCTACCATTGCACTCAAGTCACCGGCGACCCGAAAATCTCGAATTCAGGGCTACCAGAGTGAACTTTCCTCTCTGGTGGACACGAGCTACACCTCGAGCCTCACGACATCAAAAGAAGCTTGGACATGGGAGAATATCCGATCAACCGCTCGAGCCGCGATCCCGCATGAGACCAGGAACATCAAGAACGGTCGAATCGCAGCGACCTTGGACGGAGATCAGCAGAGCTCGATTGATACAACGGTCATTGATTCGCAGCGAATCGAGAATACGAACATTCTTTCTGAACATGCTCGTTTGCCTTTTTTGGCGGCGAACCGAGACATGGCGGGTCAGAAAATACGTCCTCAACATACTGCTAGCTTGAATTCCGCCAATAGCATGGCGGAGAGTCCGTCAGAAGGCATGGTATTGGATGGAGACGAGAGCCGATCAGTGCAAACTTGAAGCCTATCCACGTAAATATACGCTATACTTTGCAGGATTCAGGAAGCCCTCAAAACTGAAGTCTAAAGTTTGCGTCGTTGGCAAGCATCAAGAATTGTCAACATTTTCCTGGAATCAGATAGTGAAACTAAGCGCATCCTGTTGTAGCCTCATGCGCGTTGATCGCGAACGGACGTTGATGTAAACAGATATCTTCATGACATGTTATCTGCATGTCTCTACACTCGGTCGATGTTTATGGTGATACACATAGGTCTGTCCACGCTGTTTAAAGGATGCGACTTGTATCTGGCTGAATGGTGGATTCTCATTGAACTGATTCTTCTCATTTGATTACAGGAAGGCTTCATAGCGCTTCTTCCTCCTTCATGCCGTGTAACGCTTTTCGTCTGTACGCAGCCTGATCGCGAAGCCATCTCCTGTATGTGGGCAACGACTTGATCTTTTCTCCTGTTGGTTGAACGAGGCACAAGGAGAGGGCATTAGCCGGGGGATTCGCTTGACCACCATCGAGATCGTTATTAGCAACAACGCACCATAGTAGTCTGGTGTAGGGTTCTGTTAGAGTGCCATACATGTCAGTCTAGTTAGTTTTTCACGATCGTGAAAGAGCTGTAGGAGGGATTGAGCATGACTTACGTTGACGGATTGATACGATGGGTCTACTCTGCGAGCCTTGATATGCTCGTAAAATCTGAAGGTTCTTTCGTGAGTAAGGCGATAGCTCGGAACCAATATTCGCAGAGGAAGGGCAGGCTTACCGCTTGTCCATGACTTCAATGGCTTTATTCCTACTTCCGTTCATCGCCTTGAAGAGCATAGAACCAACGGTGGGGCCAGCGAGATACCCGAGACCTGAGAAGGCATATGAGTAATTGGCCAGAAAGCAGTCTCTGTGCGTGAAGAGACTTACCCATGCAACCCAGACTGGGGTTGAAACGATAATTGGGAGAGCACGAATTAGACTACATTGCCCCTCGGTTGCTTGAGATAGAGAGGCGACTCACGTAGCTCCTGCGTAGACAAACATGGGCTCGATCCCAAATATAGGCTGTGTGGGATCAGCCTCCAGACTCCCAAAGTAGGCTCCTCCACCGACAAGACCGCCCAAAGCTCCTGGTATCGAGAAGATCTGGGCCAAGACCCGACGTCTATGACGAAGCGTAAGGTACTCTGGCCATGTAAGCGGCAGTGCGGACGCAGCAGAGTTGGTTTCGGATCGAATGGCTTGGATACTTGTTCGCTGGAGTCGGGAGACGGCGTTGATCGCTCCTGGACGGAGAGGGGCACGTAGAGCGGACATTGTAGGGTATGCGGCGGTTGGGGCAGTGGTACTGGCTGAGTGGGTGTGCAGGAACGTCATAAATCGCAGCGCGACATCACTTGATCACTGCGCTTGAGCGGATCTGCCGGTGCACAACCCGACCGAAAGGCAGAAGCGCACCACCTCACTTCCGCTCTTGGTAACTCACCATCTTCTGACTCCCGCTGCCGCTGACTCTGCCCACCAATTCCGTCCCGCACGAGCAACGTCCCGTGAGAGTCCGTCCGCTTGATCCAGCTCCTCGTCAGCACGCGGCTCAACAAAGCCCGCAGTCTGCAATTTTCCGCCCAACAATTAGACAGCTAGTGCTGGCATTCAACAAGTAGACATCTCTGAGACGAGGGCATCTCGGAATTCGGAGGACAAAGTGAACGGCGACATGGAGCCCGATCATGAGAATGCGTATTATGAGGCTGAAGGGTTACATCCGGAGGATGAAGAATATAGTAAGCATCGTAACTTTGTCATGGGCTGTTCCGTCGATGGCTATACGTCATGACCGTTATACTTTGCCCGCTGATCGCCTTGTTCATTCCATCAGTCACCTCTAGTGGGGAGTCGTCAAGCCAAACATCAACATTAACGTGGATTGTATGTACAAGTTGGGTTTAGCCCAACAAGTCTCGTAGACGCTGAAAGGACTTCTCCGCAGACTTGGTTCACTACGTTGCCTGGCCATGATTACTACTGTGAAGTGGAGGAGACATACATCGAGGATGATTTCAACTTGACTGGTAGGTCTCAGATTCGTCTACACGTCGATTGCGGGCAGGTTTCGAGGCTGAGTTTCCGTCAAAATGACTAGGTTTATCGGCCCAAGTGCCTTTTTGGAAGGAAGCCTTGGAGATGGTTCTTGATGTGGAACCTGGTACGTCTATTCCCGCATATACCAACGAGAGGCATTCTGCTGATCAAACTTGTAAGTAGAGGAGAGCTCTTTAACGATCCCTGATGTGTCAATCATCGAATCGTCAGCAGAGCTACTATACGGTCTAGTGCATCAGCGGTACATCATTACGAAAGCTGGATTGCAAGCCATGGTAAGCACAATCCCACGCATTCCCCAACCGGACTCACTAATAATTCAAGCCCCGTGATAGGCCGAGAAATACGAATCGGGTTCTTTCGGTGTTTGCCCTAGGTATAACTGCCAGAGCACATATGTTCTGCCCTGTGGCCGATCCGATCAACCTGGTTTGGACACGGTCAAGCTTTACTGCCCTAATTGCAACGACATTTACACGCCACCCAGTTCGAAATACCAGAACGTCGATGGTAGGTTGATTTCGTTTCTATAAGCTTGTTCACTTTCTGCAATGCTGAATCTCTGTTTCTACCTTCAGGTGCCTTCTTCGGCACGAGCTTCCCGACCCTCTTTTTCCAGACATACCCCGAGTTCCTCTCTGTACCCTTCAAATGGTACGACAATCCAACGGCGGCTGCGAGTTCAACGTCGGACAATAACCCATCAAACGAGCCTCCTTCATCCATGCCAACTGACGCATACAAAAACACCATTTCGTTTCCCAAAAGCCCGAATCCGCATGGCGGCACGCGTCAGCCGGTGGGTAAAGTGTACGAACCTCGTATCTACGGTTTCCGCGTTTCCGAACGGGCACGAAGTGGACCGAGAATGGGTTGGCTGCGGGACCGTCCGGTGACGTATGACGAGTTGGACAAGGTGGATTGGAAGGGACGGTGGATAGGTGATGGTCCTAGTGCCGGTGGTGTGAGTGTCAGTAGTGGCGGCGGTAAGGCGACCGAGGGTCCGGCTATGGGAGGAGTGGCGGGGATCGCGGAAAGGCCAAAGGTCGGCAAGGGCAAGCTTTTTGAAGAGGAAGAGTTGAAAGAGAATGACGAGGAAGACGTTTCGGAAGAGGAAGAGGTCAAGGGCGGTGCTACGCCTGCTTCATGATCGGCGCGCGGGGGCGCTGAATCCCTCTCACTCTGTCTCCCTGTCTTCTGATGTCTTTGCGCATCAGTATGGCGAGCGGGGCCTCCAGTGTGCTCAATGTAATCTAGATGAGTTTGGCGACCCTTGTGTAAGCCGCCAAAGAGACTGTTGTAACATGGGTGAAGAATCAAGCATAATCCGGGGCGGGGTTAGATTGAAACAAAATCAATAGCTTGGTCTTGGCCGTCAAGGTGCACGTTGTCGGCGACCTTTGTGTGAGCGTGTCCTCGCCCCCGCCGGATTCGGGGTCCATTTGGTGGTCTCTCCCGATTTTCATTTTATGCTTGTTTACAACATTTGATATACACCATAAAGTCTGGAGAGGTTTGATAAAGTCTGGAGAGGTTTGAGGTTTGCGTCGTCGGTGTCGGCGCGCACCTTGGGGGGCCGTGTCGTTAACGTCGAGGACGCATGCTGTAAGTTCAATGCTGGCCAAGCTGGTCTATATAGTGCTGCTAAGATTCCCTCAAGGTCGTGGATTTGTAGGTCCGTGTGCGAGAAGAATGGCTCTAGAAATGTATCTGTGGCAGAGGCTCTGCTTTGATAGCGCCGAAATCAATGGTAGCGTCCTTGTCTGTATCCACCTCCCCGATAAGGGCACTATGAGATAGCAGCAAGCAGGTAAAGTGATGATCAGCACCTCCGGCATCACCGTTACGACCAGCCGCCGCAGCCCTTCCGTACGAGACTTGGTACGTACACGTTGTCCCCCTTGATCAGGTACAACCCAAGCGGAATCATCTCCACCCCTTCATCCGCGGAGAACTCGCGCTCTACGCAGTCCGCCAAGACGACGTTTGAGCGGAGGTCGAATGCCTTGAGTGTTCCCTGGGTAAGGAAGGGGGGGGTTAGTCTTGAGTGTGTAGCCATGTAAGGGTCGCGCCGCCCAAGGTACGTACCACAATCACACGACCATCATATAGGATCACCTGTACCTGCTCTACAAGCGTCGCGCCCGAGTTCGTCGTCGGTTGGAGGAGGAGGAGGAGGAGGAGCGAGAACGAAGGGTTAACACCATAGACTCTCACACGCGCGGGCGGGAAAGCAGACCGCTGCGACACTCACGGTCCACGAAATTCTGGATGGCAGACATGATACGACGCGTGCGCGTGGCGTGCTTGCTGGCAGTGGGGCAAGGCAGGTGATGTATGCCGCGACTGGTCTTTGGATGGAATGAATGTGTGCTGCCTGCAGCTGAATAAAGGAGCGTAGGAAGATGACTCGGGGGAGGGTGGTGATCGATGGCGGACATGGGCAGCTCACAGTCCGTCAGCTGTGTGGCGACCGCGACTGGGCTCTTTGCCTCGTCTCATAGGAAATCAAAGGTTGAGCTACGGTGGGTGCGCCGTGAAAGGGTATACAACGTTCGTTCAAATACAAGACGCTCTCGTGGCACACAAGGAAAAAAAACTAGAGCCGAATAGTATAGATACAGTATGGTAGTTCAGAAGCGGACCCTTGCGCGCGTAAGCTACACAGCTGCTCCCGCCACCGTCGGTCCCGTGCCAGCCGCACCCATCGTTACCAACCGGTGCATATCCATCGCCTTATCCAACTGCTCCTCCAACCCTTCCTGAACGGCATTCGAAACGGCCTCGCGGATCGTCGAGGTTGTTTGCGTGACGTTCAGGTCCAGTTGCGCGGACAGGCTGGTTCCGTTGCGTACTGCGCGCCGGGAGGTGGTGGAGAGCGCTTCGTGCGCGATGGAGGAGGTCAGGAGGGCCGGGTTGACGGCGCCTGTGGTTGTGGTCGTGGTTGTCATGAGGATCTGCTGAGGTGCAGCCGCGTGCACGGTACCATCGAGTAACGTAGTCGTCGTACCGCCGGGTGGGGAAAGGTGAGTGGCGCTTTGACGTACAGTGGAGAGGTGAGACGTCATGACAGAGGACTCTAAAGCGCGGGACATGGGGACAGGGTCAGTCCTGCACGTTCGCATCGCAAGATGAGAACGAGTCGCGACCACCAGCGGCCTCGAGGGAGAAGGGTACCGAATCTCGACGGTCCTGCGACGGCTTCGGGAGTCCTTGGGGTTCATAGCTACGGCGCAAGATGCGGCCTCGGGGTCCTTTGGACTCGTGGCCTGCGGCGCGGACACTGAATCTCGGGCGGCCTACGCCGCCCTCGGAGGGGTCGGTTGTCCCTGTGCGCGCTCGGTGAAGGCGACTACTCTCGGGCGGCCTATGCCGCCCTCGGAAAGCCCTCGGAGGGGTCGGTCGTCCCTCCCTCCCCCGGCCCTCCGGGCTTAGTGCCTGCGGCGCGATCTCGCTGCGCTCGAAGGATTCTCGGCCGTCCTACGACGGCCTCGGGGAGAGTCCTCCGGACTTGTAGCCTGCGGCGCGGCCTGACTCTCGGGCGGCCTACGCCGCCCTCGGGGGTTTGCTCGCTTCGCTCGGCGCTCCGCTCGGGGCTGGCTCCCGCACTCACCTCTCGCCACCACGCCCTCGGCTCCCTCCGCTGCCACCACCGCGGCCCTCCTTGCGGCGATTCCTACGCCACTTGCTACTCCAGCCGCCGGCCCACTCGCCGCCTCGGTCGCGGCCTGGAGGATGAGGGGCGATTCCTCCTTGATGGTCTGTCTGATGAGAGTGGCGGCCATTCGGTTGATCGGCGGTGGTGGCGGATACCAGCCCCAGTCGATCAGGTGGTCGATTGAATAGCACGGGGAAGGGTGGCGGGAGTGCGGATGACGTCATCCCCCGCTGACTAAGCACCCCCGTCATGTGCGCGGAGGCAAACTGCGACATCCTGCATCCGCATTGGCTGACTGCCTGAAACGGCTGTCCAGCCCGCCCTCCCTGGCAAACTTGGCTGGCACGGCGCAGCAACATGGACGTCCCCGGCGTGGATCTCGGGAAACCGGTGGGAGCGGATGCTACACCCCAGCACATGCAAGCAGCAGCGTTTATCAACCCGGGAAGTGTCGAGGAGAAGGTCGCGGAGCAGACGTTGGTCAACAGGGCCATAGAAGGAGATAGCGAGAGCGCGGTCGTCCATGTGGGTATCATGTCCGGTGAGAGACGGGCGTCGACTCGAGAGCGGACCAAGGTTTAGTGTCCGCGCCGCAGTGCGGCCAAGACTCGTAATCCTCCCTCTCTCCCCTTCCCCCCAGTCCTTATCGCGCCCACTAACTCTCCTCCTCCCAGACATTCGACCCAGATGCAACTCCGGCCGAGAAGGCGATTCAAGCTTCAGGCGGACTACTTGCCCCGCCGGCGCCACCGACGTCCTCCTCGCACCGTGGTGGACTCGGTGGATCCCTGAACAAGCTCGGATCCAGCGGGCTCGGTGCAGTGCGGAAAGTCGGGTCTACCGGTCTTGGAACGGTTCAAACCGTCGGCACCACCGGCCTTGGTGCTGTTCATACCGTTGGCACCACCGGCCTTGGTGCTGTTCACACCATCGGTTCTACGGGCCTAGGAGCCGTTCAGACGATTGGCTCCGTCGGCGTGGATGGTCTCGCCACCATCGGTTCCGTCGGCGTGGACGGCCTCGGCATGATTGGATCAACAGGGAAGAGTCTTCTCGGGGCTCCAGCGGGGAAACATACCAGCAACGAAACAGCTCGAGCCGTCGCTGTGGATCGATCAACGGCAGCGTCGGCCGACGTGCCCACGGTCGACCTGGAGGCCCTTAATCGCGCGTCGAGGGAGGAAGGTCAGGGCGTCAATGGCGAACATGTCGCGGCGGCGGCGGCGGCTTCTTCCTCTAAGCGTCATTCACATCTCGGTCTTAGTGCCGCCAAGGAGACCGTCGTCGGGTGGATCCAAGCTGCGGGTGGAAAAGTCAGCGGGACTACGATTGCGGATTCGACGGAACAAGAAGCCCGACAGATCATGGAGAATATCTTTACCGACAAGATCCCCAAGGAATTCTACGGCACCGCGTACCATAATGCCGGTATCATCTTGTTCGCCGTGCTCACCACCCGCGTTATCACCTTGTTCCACATGGGTTGGGGATGGATCGCTATCCTCCTCGCCGTTTGTATGAGTTTCTACTCGATCAGTATTGAGCGGACCCGCCATCGCGCGAGAGACGATATTCAGAGAGAGTTGACAAAGGTTCGACTGGTGAGCGAGACGGAAACCGCGGATTGGATTAATAGTCTGTTGGATAGGGCTTGGTTGATCGCTGAGCCTCTGCTGAGTGGTGAGTCCCGCGACGGGCGGCGGCGTTTTCACGCTAGCTGACGCTTATCTTGCTCCCTTTCGCTCGCCCGCCTGTCGACAGCCACGGTGATCGCCATGGTCGACGACATCCTGGCAAACAGCCCGCTCCCGCCCGGTCTCGAATCTATCCGAATGACCACCTTCACGCTCGGCAACAAGGCGCCACGCATTGACTCGATCCGAACGTACCCGAAAACTCCAGACGACGAGATCATCATGGAATGGGCCCTCAGCTTTACGCCGAATGATTTGCAAGACTTGACACCGCGTGAAGCCCGTGGCAAGGTTAATCCCAAGATCGCGCTCAGCGTTAGGATCGGGAAGGGAATCGTGGCAGCCGGATTGCCAATCTTGCTCGAGGATATCAGTTTTGTTGGTCAATTACGGCTCAAGTGAGTCGCCCCCCCCCGCCCTACGTATTCGTCCACACGAAGGGTGGAGCGCTAATGACTGCCCTCCCCCGAACGGCACAGGCTCAAGCTTATGAGCAATTTCCCACACGTAAAGACGGTCCAGGTGTCGTTCATGACCAAGCCAGACTTTGACTATGTGCTCAAACCGCTGACAGCGTTTGACATCAACTCGATTCCGGGGCTGTCTTCCTTTATCAAGGATCAAGTGCATGCTGTGTAGGTGTCTTGTCTATTCTCTGGAATGGTATCGCAATACTGATTTCGTCCCTTTACCTGCCAGCCTCGGACCAATGATGTACGTCCGATTCGGCGACTTGCAATGGTTCGGAAAGCTGACTCTTTCTCGCACACTACAGGTACGATCCCAACGTATTCACGATCAACCTCGAACAATTGCTTTCAGGAAACCCACTGGACTCTGCCATTGGGGTACTCAGGGTGACGGTCGATTCCGCACGAGGTCTCAAGGCTGTCAAGATTGGCGGTGGCGCTCCGGATCCTTACGTCACTCTGTCCCTTGGCGATAAAGCAGCGGTCGTCAGGACAAAGACAGTGCAGAGCAACAGCAGCCCGAAGTGGCAAGAGATCCATTATATCATCGTTAACAGTCTAATGGATAGTCTCGCGTTGACAGTTTTCGACTATAATGAACATCGCGTGGATAATCGACTGGGTACCGTCTCGCATGACCTGTCAACGCTCGTCGAAGGCAGACAGGAGAATTTACAGGCGAAAATTCTGTCTGAAGGCAAAGATCGAGGAGATATTCAGTACAGCTTGGCTTACTATCCAGTTCTCCAGCCCGAGATCCTTCCGGACGGTACCCCGGGAACACTTCCAGACCGGAAAACGGGAATCGCGCGGTTGACAATCCATCAAGCTAAAGACTTTGACCTGTCCAGACACTCTGGTACCCTCTCGGCTTATGCTAGGCTATACCTGGGATCAGGACCTGCCAAGCAACCGATCTTTAAGACACCGACGTACAAGCACTCGAATACCCCGGCATGGGAGGCCTCTACCGAATTCCTAGTGACCGACAAAACCGTCTCGCAGATCAGCATTGACGTACGTGATGACAAGGACCTCGCTAAAGATGCTCTGCTCGGCCAGTGCTCGGTACCGTTGTCGCTTCTCTTGACGGCCAAGGATCGACAGCAAGATTGGTATCCGTTGAAAGGTGCTGGGAAAATTCGATTGACCTTGGACTGGAAGCCGTTGAATATCGAAGGGTTTGACACCGGCGCTGCCGCCTACGTACCTCCTATCGGGATTATGCGAATTCTGTTGAAGAAAGCGGAAGGCGTCAAGAACGTCGAGAGGGGCTTGGAAGGAGGGTTTAACGGCAAGAGCGATCCGTACTGCCGTGTTCTCTTGTTCAACCGCGTTCTGGATCGTACCGAATATATCAAGAACACCTTGAACCCGGAGTGGGATACCATCGTTTACGCTCCAGTACACAGCCTTCAAGAGCGATTGACATTGGAAGTCATGGATTACCAGACCATTAACAGGGATCGATCTCTCGGCAAGGTGGAGCTCTTAGTGTCGGAGTATGTTACCCAGGCAGAGTCAGGCTATACGTCAATGGGAACCCTCGACAAGGTAGCGCCTATACAGCTCGGCCATGGTCAAGGCGTCAAGGGTCGACTGTTCTTTGAAGCCAACTTTGTTCCGTGTGTCCGCCTTAAGGGAGGAGCCAAATTCCCTCCTATATCGAATGGACCTTACCAATCGAGTTCGGCAATCGGTGGTACCTATGCCGCCCGAAAGAGTTCTATACGATCGACGAAGACATCCTCCCGTACCACTTTGCCGTCTTTGGCCGCTTCTTCCGCGGACATCACATCCACCATTCCAGCAGCCATCCCCGAGACGGGCGTCCTGCCTACCTCTTCGAATACCGGAGAACCAGGGGACGATAACCAAGATTCTACACCTAATAGTCGTGATGAGAACGACCCAAGCGAGGAAGAAGAAGAGGAAGAGGAAGGTGAGGTAATGTCGAAAGAGGAACTGTTGAAACAAGGTAAGTCAGTTCTCCATAAACACGGTTCTTGTCAAGCTCATCGTCAAGTATGCCTTGTAGACTGCGGTATTCTAGTGATGCAAGTTAGGAGTGCTGAACTCGCTCACAAGGGAAGATTGGAAGCTCTGCTCAATGGTAATTACTGGCCCGCATTCAGTACCGACAGAGCGACTTCCAAAAGCATGCGCAAATGGGACGAGATTGGCGAGGTTTTCGTCAAGGAAATAGACTTTTCGCAAATCGCCTTTCAGTTGAATTCTGCGGAAGAGAACACTAAAGAGGATGTCAGATCTTCCGTATCCTATAAAACGCGGGAATTGATCGAGCAGTCATTGGTGAGTGAGGGCTGTGTAGACTCTTACAAAGTTCCGTTGGAACAGTTCGCTCATTTAGCTCTCCACACGGTGCAGGACCATCCCATAATTATCGATCTAAGATCTTCGGATGGCAGTGAAACCTCTAAAATTGAGATCTGCTGCAAATACGCTCCTGTCAAGATCACCCTTGAAGCTAGAGAGTCAATCAACAGCAAGTATATTCTCCCTTTTGCAACGAGGTAGCTGCTCAAACTTTGCTTCTCTGCAGATATGGGTCAACTGCGAGTGGATCTTATTGACGGTCATGGTATAAGGGGAGCGGATCGCAGCGGAAAGAGTGATCCATATGTGGTCTTCAATCTGAATGGCGGAAAGGTATTCAAGTCTGGTGTTCAGAAGAAGACTTTGACGCCAAAATGGAACGAACACTTTGAGGTAGAGGTGCCTTCACGTGTAGGATCTCACTTCGAGCTCGAGGTGTACGATTGGAACCAGGTATGTTATGGTTGAGGACACTCGACAATCGCTTTCCTCACACTTTCTGTACACAGCTCGACAACGCCAAACTTCTGGGTACAGGCTCTATAGATCTCGCAGAGCTCGAGCCATTCGCAATGCGGGAAATGGAGGTTCCTCTCCAGTCCGTCAAGCATGGTGATACAGGAACCATTCGGGTACGATTGGTCTTCACACCGGCCATTATTGCGAAATCCCGTCGCGATACTACCACATTCTCACAGGCAGGACGAGCTATCACTACTGTGGGAGCTGTGCCTTTGGGCGTCGGTAAAGGTGTCGGGAAAGGCGTCTTCTATACCGGAAAAGGCCTGATTCATGGCGTAGGCAGTACGGTAGGGTTCGCAGGTCGCAAGGCGGGTCTCATCAAGAAAAAAGATCGACATGGCAATGAGGTGTTGGTAGACGAGCACACCGGCTTGGTGCATGAAGGCCCTGAAGCGGAACTGGCCCGCATTCCTAGCGAAGGCACTTCTCGACCGCTCCCAACTAGTGCAATGGCACAGGCATTGGCTGCGGAACCAGTGCAAACACCAGGCGTGGAACAGAACTCGAATATCCACGAAGGCAAAGCGGAAGCGGTCAATATTACTTGCGTCAGCGCTAGCAACCTGCTCGGCGGTAACGGCCATGAAGTGAAGCCCTATGTGCAACTTACACTTGGTCGGAAGAGCTACAAGACGGGCCATGCAAAGCGCGCCAACGATCCTGAATGGTAAGCCTTGACTCGGTCGTTGGCCTATCGTAGGGTTCTTGGATACTGAAGCTGATTTCATTGGGGTCTATGCGTGAAGGAATGAAACCTTCAAATTGGGCTTGGAGGAAAACGAGAATATGTTGCTCGTCAAAGTATTGGATCACAAGACAATTGGCAAAGACCGCGAAATAGGTCAAGCCCATGTCGATGTAAGTCTGAATGCATATATTTAATGTGGCTTCGTAGCACACTGACGCTTCTCTTTATTGCTAGATCTCACCTTATATCCGACAAGGCGCGCAAGCAACTACACAAGCTGTCCAGCTCGAGAACACGCAGGCACAAGTAGTACTGCAATTCGATCCGGTGCTTGGCACTCAGGTGGAACGACAAAGGACACCTTCGGTGAACTCGAAGAACGGTCAACTTTCAGCCTCAAGCCCGGCTTCCAAGTTTTCTTTTAGACACCGAAATTAAAAGCAAAGACCAGCCTGCGAAAAAGGCCGAGGATAAAGCGCGTTAACTTGAGAGAAATATCCTTGTGGATATGCTGCTTCTTTGATATCTTTCCCCTAAGCGTTTCTATCACTCAACTAATGTAAAAGTGAGGTTCCAATGATAATATAGAAGTCAATGATATGAGTTATTACACTTTGCCTTTACCATACACTTGCAGACACCTCTTTTCGAATGCTTCCACCATTATATCCTGCACTTTTGGCAAGAAGGCCTGCGATGCCATTCTGTGCAAGGGACTGGTGAATGAGAATGAGAGGTCGATTGTGAGCATGGTCGGGCCTTCTGCTGACGAAACGACAGGCGAGGAAACTGTTGCGTTAGCGTCTGGCGAGTCCGACGGTGTGGTCAGAGGTGTTGAGGTCAGATGCGGCGAGGTGGATGAGGCAGGTTGGAAAGACCCTGTATCAAGACTGATCAGCGGCAATGATATAAGAGCCTGAACAATACTGAGGACTCACATGTTGAGTGTAGATTATGGAACAACGGCGAGTCCTTCACTGTGGCCTGTCAAGCACAATGTATTCAGCCTCATTGTCGCCGGTGTTCAAGCGAATCCGCTCACCGTCACAGATTCATACGGAACTCCTTGTACCCTTGATGTGTATTTTTCGGAGAAGTTGCCGAATCCAACTTGCAACTCTGCTTCAACGTCAAATGGCTCTTGCGAAATCCCAAACCCTTTTGGCGACGAAGTTGATACTGGAGAGGATACGACCGACGACGAAGCGCAAAATGGGATGAATTTCGAGTATGATGGAACATCTGCTACAATGTTGTAGAGCTGTTCCTGGGTATACCTATCCGCGCCGTAATTAGTATTAGACTGACGAGTAGTAAGTGAATGACAAAACGTAAATGCACTCACGGCAGTATTTTCCTAGCATGGAACCTCTGCGAATTGGGATCTTCGTAATCCTCCCCATCTCGCTGCTGCGCTTGAGCATTTGGCAGCAGTTTTGCAACATCCGCTAGTGAGAAGAATGACCTTTGGTGGTGAGGTTGTCGGCAAAGGGGCGCCTGAGCGGTGGCAACCCGAACGACCGGTATCCGGCGGGAATGCCGGTGAGGCGCGACAAGCAACGAGCGGACGGGTGCTGTCGCTTTCATACTGGTACTTGAAGCAGCGGCCTGTCGAGCAACGTTTTAGAAGGGTATGCAGAATTAAACACTGAGATGGCAAGGAATAGGCACTATCGACAGCGATACCCTTTGGACATGAAGCTAAAGAGGCTGATCGATCGGTATCGTGTGCGCTTTGTTTACTTTGTGAGTGCTTGAGCCTTTACACTTTACGTCAACCTGTACAAGGTTTATACTGCTTCTTCTTGAATTACAGCATGCTGGTATGAGCTCTGATCTGCATAGCAAGCGTTAGGTCTTTCAAGCTGCAGTACGGCCCTATCTTCCGATTCGGCAGTATAGGCATGATCCATTCCCATACCAGGTTGGAACGGTCCGCGAAGCGAAAGACGAGGTCACAATAGTCCCACCTAGTCAACATGGCCCAACTCGATGACTTTGTTCAAGTAGGATCGCTGCATCTACTGCTAGACCCATTATCTGGATCTGTTTCCCAATATGATTCGAGTGGATGGTCCGACATTAGGTCGATCCCGGCCGCTTGCTTTCCCAATTTCGCAAAGCCAGGAGACGAGCAACTCTTCCTTTCCGTTGTTCAGCTTAGTAAAGAGCATATCGGCCAGAAAGCCCGTCGAAGACTGGTGTTACGAGCCGAAACGAGGGTAGCTCGTAATTTATTGTTCGTTCGAATTTACCTCACGCCATGGACAGGACCTACAATTCAGCTGAAAAGGGCGGCAAGAGAACAGCTGCTGCAGGTCATACACAGCGTTGTTGGCCAGTGGGATTGGAAAGAGTCTGAGTCGAGACTCGACAAACAGGAGCTGGTCTTCGGTAATACAGTACGTCATTCTCGTCGAGTTCAGCTTAACTCCAGATTGCTTGAAAACGAGCATCGTTTCTATCCGTTCGTTCCTCGTTCAGGATACTCGATCCATATCTGCATTGTATCAATCTATCCCCTCTCCTTCACCTTCTTTCGACGACATCAAGAGGGTTCCTGATCGAGCAAGTAGGCAAGTTGCGCGAAGGCTTCTGATGGAGGACGTCAGCCCGGAGCAAAAGACGGAGACCGACAACCGCTTTAACGTCGGCTGGAAAAGAGCCTGGAATGGCGATCTTCAGGCGATGGGTCTGAGAACCCGCCTCTACGAATATCAGCGCGTAAGTACTTAGTCTACCGAACACTTTGACCTGAAACTCGGTGATCGCTTCGATCTAATACTATTTCTCGATGGTGTTCAGAAATCGGTAGCCCAAATGCTCATTCAAGAAGCAGCCCCCGAACGCTTTCAAGACATCAAGTTTGTCAAGATGCACGAAGTGGGCAAGAATGGGTACTATTACATAGACTTGTATAGCGGTGAGGTACGGCGGGAATGCGATGTGGGATTATACGATTTGCCAAAGGGTGGCATACTGTAGGTTCCCCGCTCTTCATCTTTGACTTCCAGCACGCGCTTTACAGGTTGGTTGTATTTACAGGTGCGAAGAGATGGGAACGGGTAAGACGTAGGTCACTCTGAAATTCGAAAGCCGCATTTCAACGCTGAGCCAACGTATTAGGCTTATTACCCTGTCCTTGATCCTCGCCACATCCCAACAGCGTGCTTTTCCGGACTCAGCAGTACCGCGATCACCAATCATCACGAAGATTGGTCTGGCTAAGTTCCCCTCACTGCGCCTGAGTCCGGGAGACTATCCTATCAGGGACGAAGCCAAAGCCGAAGCTGAAGGTACTTTAAGCAGTCTTGCTTTGCACCGTCACATTTCTTGCAGATCTACGCATATCGATGAAGCTTTGCCACTCCCTGAACGGGCTCGAGAAGCGCTAAAGACGGATCTGCCATTTTACTATCAGTACCCTGAACAGGACCTGAATTGTCGCCGCTCCGCTACACAGTCCGGAGCCAATCAGAGCAAGTCAGCCGGCAAGAAGATCTACCTTTCATGCGCAAGTCTCGTGGTTGTGCCGCGACTATTGGTTAAGCAGTGGCAAGGCGAAATCGCCAAACATTTCGAAGAGGGTTCATTGGTCTACATTACGGTTGGAGAAAAGTTGCCAACAAAGGAGGAAGTTCTGCGATCACATGTAAGTTTCCGTTTCACCTATATGGTACACCCGACTGTCTTGACTCAATTGATCGCACCGTCCGTGCAGCTTGTATTGATCAGCGATGCCAGTGAGGATATGTCAACGGCTGGAGCCTTCTTCTTGAAATGAATCCCATCTCCCCCTTCCCTGTGTCCCTTCCATTTAGGATTCCGAAATGCGGGAAGAGAGCTTCAAGCCCAAGCGATGGAAGGGGACTATTTTGACATATTTACTGATATCAGGTGGAAAAGGGTTATTATCGGTAAGCTATCATGATTGAAGAGCCGATATAGCGATAGGGGATATTCAGTATGCTTACTGCATGCGTTTATAGACGAGGGGCACGTTGCCAACACTGCAAATGGCGGATTAATGCACTTAGCAAGAAAGACTTGCTCAGAGGCCTTCTGGGCGGTCTCGGGTACTCCAACCAAGCATGCGCTTTCGTCATTCAGCTATGCTACGTGCAACATGCCAGATACCGGCAGATGGTCAGACGAATCATTGAAAGACCTAAATCATCTCCTCGGTATTCTCACCAATCTTCTGCAAATGAAGCCATTCGACGTGACCGGGAAGAGCATCGCCACGAGCCCTACGACTCTTGTTATCAACCCTCTTCGCGCGAAGGAGGGACCGGTGCACGGGGCTGTTGAACGAGTCCAGAAGATTATTCACTCGGTTATGGTCAGGACCAGGTAGATCCTTCTTCTTCTCACGCAGCATCTAGTTGCAATTGACGAATAGCTTCGATCAGGGAGGAGGACATCGCTACGGAAGTTCAACTGCCTGCGTATGAGGAAAGAAGGCACGAACTGTGTTTGGATTATATGGGCCAGTTGACCTATAACGTCTTACAGGGTAAGAATACGCATGTACGCTACTTCTGCGACGTCCTTTTGATGAGATATCTCATTTCATTGTGTTATAGCGTTCTTTGCTGTCAATGTCGTTACGTCACGACGAGTCGGTCCAGATTATCTCCTCTCGCCAGAAAATCGTTCTTCCTTGTTACTTGCCTTTCAGAATCTGCAAAGGGCCTGTTGTTGGTATCCAGCTGGACATCCTGACGATTTCAATCCCCAGTTCACCTTGGACGTTTTGGAGGCGCAATTGCAACCGAAGAACTTGGAAAGTTTCTCAGATCAAGATCAATGCATGATGAGGCAAGCACAAAGATGGCTCAGCGCCGCAGTGAAAGACAAAGCTTGGCAAAGCCTGATGCCGAAGGTCTCGGTACCCATTCATGCAACGCAGTTACCAGTCGATGTACTTCAAGCGACTTCGACTTTTCCGTTATTCGAAAATGGTACTGCTCTAACGTCGGCGGAAGTAACGCTTGCGTTGCGCAGTGCAGCTTCAACAATCACCGACCGTGAGAAAATCACCGGTAGCCTAGTAGGTGCAGCCATTTCTGCCAGAAAGCACGAGACCACGATCTTCGTGAACCGTCGAGTCACGAAACAAGCGAGAAAGAACCAAACCGGGACCTCAGGAAAGGTTCTTCATCCGGCAGCCAAGCCCCCAGCGGCCACCAAGTCTCTACGGCGATCTGAACGAGCAGCTGCCATCGATCTTCGGAACATTCAAGATATCGATGATGAGGATAGTGAGATCGGTCAATCGCCTCACCATGTCCCTCAGAAGCGCAAACGAGGTCAGCAAGCTCCTGAACATCCAACTAGGGCTATCGCTGAGGAGGAAAACCTACCGCTGTCGCGAGAAGTGCAAGAACTGCAATTCGCCTTCAACACCCTTTCATCAAAATTAGACTGGATGATCGCTGAAATTGTGAACAACGAGGATGATCGCTTCGTCGTTTTCGGGAAAGATGCTACAGTGCTGGGGCAATTGACAGAGGTAAGTGAACACTATTGCATTTGCTATCGTTCTGAGTTTATGTGTAATCTCATACAGTCGCTTGTGCTTTACAGTGTCTGGATATGGTTGGGATGTCCAGGTATGCGAGTCCTTACTCTGCTTCCTTCTCAGATGTTGCTCGTGCTTAGTGGTTTACCGTCACCTACCCAGCTGCTACGTTGGGTTTGGGTTATCCGATGTTAAAGCCCGCGAGGCCGCAATCGATATATTCCAGCATAAGATGCGTCGAGTCTGTCTGATTGAGATAGAATTAGCCGGAAGGGGATTGTAAGTCGTGGATTCGCAATCATATCCTTCTCCCGTAACTGTTGATCAAGTGATCTCGTCTGTACAGAAACCTTGTTGTTGCGAATCGTGTGATATTCACAGAACCGACTTGGAAGGAAGACCTGGAGCGGCAGGCTATTGCGGTAAGTTTACCACATCGTGACTTCGTATTAAGAACAGTCACTAAACAAACATGGTGTATGCGGTTTCTAATGCAGCGAGTCTACAGAATTGGGCAGCAACGGTCGACCAGATGCGACATTCTCTTCATCAAAGGATCTCAGGAGCAGGACATTCTTGAGCGGAGGCATGGGTCGAAAGCGGGAGAGGCGCAAGATGACGATGTGATTCGCAATTCTATCGCGGTACGCACATGTAGCCTCTCTCGATCATACATGATCCTAGTAGCTGAGATCGCTTCACGTCTGCAGAACCCTAGGTTTATCGAAGACACAGCTCCACCACGACATCCTTTTATTGTCCCGCTCGTGAACACATCGAATCCCGGTGACATGGCGTACAGACCGCGGTCAAATGCCTTGGCTGAAGACCCGGAGCGACAAGATAACGCCCTGGCTCCGGTACCACCAGGCTTGAAGCAGGAGCACCAGGAGACGTGCCCCTCCTCGCAACCTGCAAACAGAGCGAGATTCCAGTCACCCGTCCACCCGACCGATATGGGTCCGTCAACGGCGTCTCTTCAGGTTACAGCGTTGCATAGAGGAGAAACGAAACCGAACGTCTCGGCCGCAACAAGTATTACTCGGCCCATGTCTAACAAAGCGCGCAAGAGAGTCAGGCTTGCGACGGATTCTGATAAGGAATGAGAACTGTCGTCCGTTTCTATGCTAGTGACGGTGCTTGTCAAGAAACATCAGGTCTTATCATTTCTAGCTTCACGGCCTTGGGATTGCGAAGCGCTTCTCAGGCCAATGCTAAAGAAAGACTAGTTCGAGGTGAATGTGCATCGCTGTGTGGTTGCTTGGTCATTGTACCAAGCCAAGAAAATTAGCTACATGTACACGGTAGAAGATAGTCATTCAGGCTGACGTCATGTCCGAGCGCCGGCTATCGGTAATCAATGGAAGATTCTTTCCGTTGAGAATGTTGGAAAATTGAGGAAGGAAGCATAGATCGGGCTGAACCCAGCTGTGAGATGTGCTATCGGAAGATTCTGTAACAACTCCAGGTTCATCTTTACGGTCTTTTCAGCAGCAACATTGTCAGACCTCGCACCGTCGTCTTCCGAGACGGTGCAGCTCGAACTCGCCGATGACCGTTTCCTCTCTCATCTCTGCATACGCGACCTACGTCTTGTCCTTTGTCCTCCGTGCGGTGCTGGCGTCCATCGGTCTCGGCATGCCTAGGGCACGACAGATTGTTCTGGTCACGCCACGGAAACCAAGCCTGGTGTCTCTTCGGAATCTTCCAGCCAAGAAGGTCGAATCTGCTGCAACTGATACCACTGTCAGCAGATTCGTAGCGGAAAGCTGCCCGTCCTTGAAAGCCGAGCCAGGATTCAAGCCAGCCTGGTGGTTGAACAGCGGTCATCTCCAAACAGCGTACTCTGTGGTCGGAAATTTTAAAAACGTGGACAAGGTCGAATATGAGCGAGAACTGATTCGAGTTCCCGATGGAGGCACTATGTAAGTGCAAGTCGCAAAGTACAAGCGACGCATGGAAGGGTTTTCCTGACAGCCATCTTCTATGATAGTGCAATAGATATCGCCCCACCCCACCATAGTACGCTTGCAGCGAATGTGCCGACCGTCATCGTTGCGCATGGTTTAACAGGTGGCAGTCACGAAAGTTATGTCAGGAATGTGCTGGAATGGGTAATCAGGCCGAGAGAGGAAGGTGGATTGGGTGGGCGAGGGGTAGTTGCCAACGTACGTTCTTGTGCGATGCTTAGGTTAAGATGGATGCCTAACGGTGGCGAATATTCCTTGTGTAGTACCGGGGTTGCGCTGGTGCGCCCTTGACGTCCCCGCAATACTACTCGGCCGGTTACACTGGAGACTATCACACAGTAGTCAACTATATTCACGACCGCTACCCGCAGTCCCCATTACTAGGCATCGGCTTCTCTCTTGGTGCTAGCGTTCTGGCGAGGTATATGGGGGAGCAGGGCGAAAACTGTTTGCTTACGGCTGGGTGTGTACTAGGCTGTCCTTGGGATATACCAGCAATGTCGAGAACGTAAGTCCTTCCCGACTAGCCGTACGGAAAGAGGTTTGCCAGTTGATTCCCTTGACAAAATCAGTCTGGAGACCGGTTTCCTATCCTCCCGAGTCTACTCAAAAGCAATGGCTGAGAACCTGATTCGCGTGTTCATGCGAAATCTGCCAGCTACAGACGCTACCGGGCCTGCGATATGGGACAGCCCATCTGCGCCAATCTCCAACATACGTTCCGTCATAGCCGACTTACAACAGAAAGGCAGACATCTTCGACTGAGGGATGTCGATGAGGTAGTCACTGCGCAATTGGGTGGTCTGCGAAAAGAGAATGGCGGTGTTTTCCCGTTTGCGGGAGCGGATGATTACTATCGGTGGGCAAGTTCCGAAAAATTCATCACCAACATTAGACGGTATGTACGCTCCGAGACGAATTCCGGATCATACACTGACCCATAGTCCTTCATCTCTATCAGCCCTCTTCTGGCAATCAACGCGTTTGACGACCCAGTTATTGACGGACGATCATTGCCTATCGAAGCGATACAATCTTCAACCCATGTCGTTTTGGCCGTCACGCCATCAGGAGGCCATCTCGGCTGGTTTGACGGGCCTTTTGCTTCGAAGCCGGGATCCGATCCCAAGAAGACGGGCTATCCCCAGCAACGATGGATAGTCAAGCCAGTATCGGAATTCTTTGACTCTGTCGTCAACGCATTGGAACTAAACAAAATTTCCGAGAAAGAAGAATTGACGGAACGGATGGTGAACAAGGACGACGACGGCTGGGAATGGGTGCAAGGGTCGGAAGGGGATATATATGGTCGTGTAGGGTGGAAGGAAATTAGCCAAGGCGAGCGCATCGAAGGTGCCGAATCGAGCGGTGTCCTGCAAGGGTTATAGACATAGATATAGACATAGATTGAAGTATTATATTTAAGGTATATATGTAGTTTAGCATGTAGATGGTATCACGTAGCATATATTCGATGTCAAAGTACAACGTTCGCTAGAATTTGCAGTCTGGCAAGTCCCCAGAAAGGCTATGAATCGCCGACCGGACGCTTGCCTATTTTACCCATCTCTTCAAATAGGTTTCTTCGGAGCGATTGCTCCTGTCGCTGTCGTGCGGCGCTATCCAACGTGCGCAGCTCTTGCACAACGTCTTTTGTTTTGCCGAAATAAACTTCTGACAAGGAGTTGCGCATCTTATTCCTAAGGACAGAGGTAGGGGGCGAGTTAGTTGCGTAATAGAGTCGAGGTGACGAAAACGTACTCCTGTTCCTCAATCAGTCGGCCAATATTCGGAATATGCTCGCTAGTTTTGGCGAGGTTCTTGGTTTGTTCAAGCTGGACATTGCAAAATACCAATGATGTCAGTGAAAGCGTTTTTGAGCGAGAAGCTTTCCTAGAATCTAAACCTTCAAAGCTTACATCTCGAGTCATAGTACCGCTCAGGGACACTACATTTCCTTCAGCACCCTCCTCATCATTAGCGGTATTGCCGACCCAGAGCATTGTCGTCGATACGATCTTATACTGTGCTTGACGCCCTCGTTCATGTACTTCTAACGTGTGAATCGAATCCCAGGCGCCATGATTGCCAGATTGAGATGGCTTGGAGCCTATGCACCGATACGAAAGTCCGATGAGCTGCATGTCTAAAACGCGGAATACGTACAAACCTTTCTTGATGAGAATCACTCCCGCAAAACCGCCGTCTTCTTGGTCCCATAAATATACCGACGACAATCCCCCCTCATAGTACCTATGCATAACCCTCCTGATCAGCTCCTTGACGCCGCACAGATCAATACGCTCAGCCTCACATGTCTCGATACGTGTCAAATGCTTCATTCATAGCGATTTCCAGCTCTCTGAGCTTCTTCGAAGGAAGTGCCCCATCTGCTAACGGTGGGTTGTAGGTATTGGTCCATGGAGACCTGGTTGCACACCAAAAGTGTAAACAGCCTATACAGGTAACAACCGAGTCACTGTTCTTACCTAAAGCTATCGTTGTCCCGATTATATTCTGAACACAGGTACTCCTTTCCATTTTCCGCATCTTGCGCCACGCGCAGAGGTTGGTCGACCTCTAGAAGGAGATCGCTGGCCATATCTGGAACGAGCTGAGAGAGTATATCGACATTCTTTTCTACCTGAGTGGGTGGAAGTCGCCGTAGCAGGTCGAGCATAGCAGTATATTGGTCCATGTTCGTCGGTGTTTCTATATGTGACAGAGAGTCTGGCGTGCAATGACTTCCTCTTTCAATGAATAAGGACAGAAGATGCTGATGGTCGAGCGAGTCGGGGATTGCATTGAATGGTCGTTTACTATCTAATTTGATAGCTGGTTTGACGTTGATAATGGTGGTGCATGGTGGTGTCTGACGTAAGCTACTCATGTTTAGCTTCCGCATACTGCTCAGTCGCTGGTCAATTACAGTGGGAGTCGCCACTTCTTCGCGATGGGAGCTGGGTAAGGACCACTTACCCCATCCCGGTCGACCCAGGTCTGCCTCCAAGACCACTTCACTCTTCCACGCCATTGCAGGTTGTGCCAAAAGCGAGGAAATACCAGGGCGAACCAACAACTCCTCCTGGCGGATGACTGTTCACAACTTCAAGTTTTCTCCTTGACATGTGTCTGGTGTCAATCGCTAGCTCAGTCGATCAAGCTAAGCGGGTGATAGCGCACCTGAAGGTATCCGGCTCGGAGGCACAAGTAAGAATAGTGGTGTAATTGCTTGAAAGCTCCGTCGGGTTGTCGCAACAGCTGTCTCAATGATTGAGCATGGTCAAGGTGAACGCAGCCTAACATATCACTTTGAAAATCACAAGCACAATGGCGTCACGATAATCAGCTCGATGAACTTTTTTCATGTATGACAGCTTGTATGGTCGACCCTCTAGCTACATCAAGTACTTTTCTAGCCCAATGATGGTACAGCGGACGCGACGGAAAGGTTGAACCTCGGAATCCCGACCCCCCCCCATCTCCGCTCACCGCAGTCCTTTCGCTTGCCATTGGATCGCAGCACAAGCGCTTCCGAAAGCACTTCCTTCGATGCAAAAGCACTCACTTCTCTCGATGCGAAAGAAGGGAATAGAGCTGTCATCCCGCCGGCTCTTCTGCCAGTCTGCCGGGCATGCAACATGCGATATTACGTGCCAGGGCAGTGACCACATCGGATGCCAGAGCCCGAACACGGGAGAAACTGCGGGAGGAGTACAACTATTGATTCGGTGGGCAAGCTGTGATGAGCTTTGTGCCGGTGTGGACTAGCTTGTGCATTGCAACGTGTAAAGAACCCGAGAGGTAGATGCAGGCAACGCTGGCGGGAATGATATTGCTCGACTGGTGCGACGCCGCGGTGTTGGCAGAGCTCCCGGAGCTGCTTCAGGTTCGAGAACAATGCCTTTCGTTATCAGATCTCCGCACGCTTGTTCAACGCGCTGTCAAAGATTTTTCCCTCCGGATAACAAAATTCAGCCCGGTGAAGCAATCAGTTACGGCAAAAGTTGGGAGTGGGCAGTTCGCGCGTTCTGGCTTGTTTACCGAGCTCTGAAACAAAGAGATATTGCGGGATGAGAGTCGGCGCTGGTGTTCGAGTGCGGGTTCCTCTGCCCGTCTAGATTGCAGGTGAAAGTGTGGGGGTGCCTTCTAGCGTGAGCCTATCAGTTCTGCATACGAGATTTGTGGACGCGCGTATGGGTGTGAACGCCACGGTGAGCACGAAAGACGCGTCGAGGAGGCAATCAAAGGCGGGAAAATCGGAGAAGCAATCAGATAGCCAGCCACTCGCCCGGCTCCCGACCCCCACTATTCTCTGGGTATTCACCGGCGGAATGCTCGGAAAACGGGCGCCCTCGTATACACACGCTCAACCGACGGGGAAATGTCAACAACGGGACGCGTCCCAGTTCGCACTAGCGATTCGTCATAACCCTAACACGCTCGCCCGCACTCAGAGGGCTTTTCTGTGGATCGAATTATTTCGACTCGAAACCCCGCTGCGCACGGACATCCCACGTCGTGTCGTCCAGAGTATATATCTTGTTCGTGCCCAGTGTCCATTGCTCCTCACTTATCTCATCCTGCCCGTCACACGCCCCCGCTCTCTAGCGACTCTCCTGGCCTCTCTCTCGTCTTGTTTCCCTCAACGTCCCCACGTCGCAACGAATGCTCCGTTGACCTCCTCGACGCCCACACGATCTTTCACCCACGCCGTCCTTTATAGATTATAGAGTGATTCCAAAAGATACGACAGGATCAGTTATCAACCACGCAAGATTTCATAACGACCTACTTTACGCCAAACTCAACCCAATACTCCCCGACTCCGCACCAAAATGTCTGTGACAACCCTCTCTCTCGACGCTTCGCCCGTATCTCCCTGCTTTGAAGAACGAACACATCCCGCTTCCCTCTCCAAGTGTGGAATCCACGATCCGGCATTGTTGGAATTCATCAGGACCGACGTTTCTCAGGAACTTATCTATTACATCGCCAACAAGACCACTTCAGTCATTGCTTCGACGCGTATCATTCCGATTGCGTCTACTGTTGACGGTCTGCCAACCCCGCCTGCGAGCCCTCAAGACATCAGCGCAGAATTCACCGCGCCTGGTCTCCCTTCGCTGGAAACCTTCATCGCTGTCGTCTGTGAACAATCCAATGTACAGGTCCCCACTTTGATGGCCACCATGGTCTACTTGGAACGACTTCGAGACAAGCTTCCAAAGGTCGCAAAGGGCATGCCTTGCACTCGACACCGAGTCTTCTTGGCTACGTTGATCGTTGCCGCAAAGTACTTGAACGATTCGAGCCCAAAAAACACGCACTGGGTTAGTCGAAACGCGTTAATATTGT
Organism: Naganishia cerealis; assembly: GCA_030039265.1. NCBI lineage: Eukaryota > Fungi > Basidiomycota > Tremellomycetes > Filobasidiales > Filobasidiaceae > Naganishia > Naganishia cerealis. The sequence goes on along the minus strand of JASBWR010000023.1, from coordinate 16,735 downwards.
CACCTGGTTTCACAACTGACATGCGTCTCTTTCGCCCTCATAGAAAGCATACGCTCAGATGTTTTCGCAAGCAGAGGTCAACTTGATGGAAAAGCAGCTGCTCTACCTGATGGATTACGAGCTCGGTATCACGGAGGATGAACTCGTTCAACGTGAGTCATTCCCATTCGACATTATCTGCTTGCAGCGTTTTAACCCACTTCCTGTTCAGACTTCCAACCGTTCTTGTCGATGTACCAATTCGACTTGCCTGCGCCTGCATACGAGTCATCTCACCAGCGATACGACTCGACGTCTAGCGTCGCGTCTTCCGCTGGTGTTGTCACTCCGCTGTTAAGCCCCGTCAAGACTTCATCGGGCCAACAACGGATCATTTTCAAAAACTCGATCTCGTTCACCGCTCCTTCGCTCGATCGATCCTCTTCCTCGTCGTCGCTTGAATCTGTTGCTTCATCTGTCGTTCAAACACCTCAAATGGAGAACACTGTTTCCCCTTGCTTGCCACCTCGTCTAAAACAGGCAACAAGCGAAGCTGTCAAGAAGATTCAGCGACCGATTCGAACGGCTGCCTTGGCGCTTGATACTACGAAAATCTCGCAAAAATCATCCAAGTCGGTTGTGCAGGCGCCTCAGCCAGTGACAGTCGTTGGTGAGGCGCACGGCACAAGTTTCCTGGATCGACTATGGCGACGCAAGGGTCAATCGTATCGGCAACCCGAGTATTACGAAGATGACGACGTCATCCAGGCGGTATCTTCCCAACATGGTGTGGCATACTAGCCGTATCGCTTCCGATTCCGGCAATCGGTTACTATGTGGGATGTACCCAGACTGGATTTTCGGTTCTTGCACATAGACACGCAATACACTTCTTTGGCTCCTTTCAACGCTGTCGGTCTTTATGAACACTTGCATCCCCGGTGGATTCTGGCGCGTATCGCCATGTTCTTTCACTCTTCTTATCAAGGACGTCACTGGTGACGACTTGCACACGGTCTTTTGGGTTCTTCCGACTTTTGGGCATCTTGGCTCGTCAACACAACGACGACAAACACTGCGAACGAGTCTCCGAACGCTACCGCCGCCGGCCTCCTCACTAGTGTTCTCTCTCTCTCACACAACTTCTAATGTATCACGCAACCACGACGATCTTGCTACGCCTGTAACGACTAGATGCTTCTACGGACAATAAAGAACAGGTGGATCCTGTCACTCTTTTAAATTGGGAAAAATGTGGGAATGGTATTCCCTTGGTATCTGTTAGATATGGAACCATGTATCGTATAGGCTTGATGCCATACTTGTTATGTTTAGATCCACCTGTATCGTTTATTTCTGTAGTCACTACACGCCTCGACGGCTCTATACGATGATGATGACTGTTTTACACTGGCTATCGCCTTCGCGAGGCACTTGACTTCTTGCTTCGTATTATAACGATACATAAGCATAAGAATGGGCAACTTTGCAGGATTGAAATCCCACGGTATCTGCATTCCAATGTCCAAGCATACTGTCTACAACTCCACATGAATGGGCTAACGAACACGACTAATTGATCAACCGCGCACCTTCACCAATATTCTTCTTAGAAATTACATCGAGCGACCGTGTCTGGCATTCCAGCGGCACTCGAGCCTTCCGAGGCAAGAGCAGCTTACTCAGTGAATGAAGCATGTTATCTGACTTGAAAAGCAAACAAGGGATCATGATTCAGTCTGTCAGACACGACCCTACGCTCGAGCCCGTTCACTCACCTGCGTATCCCATTCCCAGGGAACCCACGTGTCAGTCGCTTCCACTGCAATAGCTTTGACGAGCTTGTTCCTGATCTGTGTGGTTGTTCCGACTGTTCCACCTGTTCCCATCTTGGATCCTCTTCGAAGTTGAATGGTTTCTTCCGGAGCTTGTGCCATAGCAAGCTGAATAAAGAAACCGTGTAAGCGACGTTGTACGGAGCAAAGGCATGATTCGATTTGCAGAACCCTTACCTGGATTGTTTTCACCTCGGCTTCCTTCTTTGCTTTTGGCTTGCTTGCCTTCCCTTCCGGCTCGTCGTCGTCATCTTCTTCCTCCTCACCATTCGCTTGCCTAACAGCTCGTTCCTTTTCTGCGCGGGCCACTGCTTCAACGGCATCAAGGTATCCCAAAGCTGGACGGAGTTGCTGTATCCGGCTCACAGGGTGGAGGTGCAGTGCTCCTGGAGTGTGGCCATATAAGCAGTTAGACTGAGCATCAGTGAAGGCAAACGAATCGCGAAGAACGAACCGTCATGCACAACGCCAGCCCAGTAGCCCGTAACTTCCGGCACGGACTCGGTCCGTAGCCTAGTTTTATTCCCCCAAGAATCCTCCCCTGCTCGAGCTTTACCCTTTTTCTTCGGATCATCCCTGGAAAACCCCAAAGTCTCGGCTCGCTCTTCATCCCACACCTGCGGCCGCATATCAATTGGTATCTCTAGCTCAAGTCGATCCGCTACTTCTTTCATCCGTGCCGTCACATCCTGACCCTGAGACTTTGCCCACTCAGAAACTTGCGGCGGTCGGTGATGCAGCGGATACTGAAATAGGTTGAGTGCCGGCGCGAGGGATTGATTCATGTAGACAGGTAGAGTGTAGGCAATTTCGTCGTCTTCATCTTCGAACAGGTCCGACGGAAATTCCATCTCGACGTGCTCAGTGTCATCGGCGCGGAGTTTACGCTGCTGTTCCGTATCGAAGCCGTCGCCATCAAAATGGCTGCCGTTTGCTGTGGCGTCGCCTGCCTCGGGCATTTCTACGTCACTCATCTTGAATATTCGTAAGGGTATGAGAATCTCCCTGCTGTTCCGTACGTAGGTCTGGTATGAGAAGCTGTATAAGCCGAAATTGCAACGCCTCTGGCCTCTCCACCACCAACAAATGCTCGGTTGACCGAAATTTGGCTCATCGTCGCAAAAAGTGGAGGTCGGCAACTTGCCAAGAGGGGTTCGTACAACAGGCGAGGGGGTTCGTGCGATCAAAGGCACAATCAACCTGAAGTTGCCTCAACCTGCTCGTCGACCTTCTACAAGCTTGTCTACAAGGCATGTCGTTGGCAGATGAGCGATTACCGCATCATGCATGGAATCACCCGAGCGAGGCATTATATGCGGGGGCGAAGCCATCAATGTCCCTGAAACTGGATCTGTCCACCGGAAATATGGGCAGCGGCAGTGTGCCATACATGTAAATGGGCCGCTAGGCTTTCAGATAGCAATCATTTCGTATACGTTCTAATAGCGATACTAAGGGAGGGGAGTACGTCTCGATACAGAGCAACTTTACCGCAAAAAAAGGGGAAAGGTATAATTGCCTTTTAACCTTTCATCTCTAGATCTCATCTATCTATTTTCCATTCCGCTTCCGCCATTCAATGACACCTTTGTTGAAGGTGCTTCTATCCACGCCGTTTCGGACAAGGTGCATGGTTACCCTACAAGCCATGCGAAGACAGATCAGCGACCGGAAAGGAGAGCAAGAGACAGGGCGAGGGAAGGAGGAAGATGCGAACTTACCCGAGTTGCTCAACTTCCTTGTTCCTGGACTCGTCGTCAAAGAACAGCATCTCTGAATAGGGAATCCCTGTTTTTGCGTGTATTGATTTAAAGTGGCGGAGTTTAGACCCTGGAAAGAAGAGGAAGATGAGTGACGGATGAGAATATGGAGATGTTGGGGAGCATACCAGGGTATATTTCCATCTGTCACAAGGAAGCGATGATGATGAGTACGAGAAGTGACGCAGCAGCTCGGCACCGAGAAGGGCAGACTCACAGTCTGAAAGAATGTGATTGCCTTTGCTATCTTGGAGGACCCCTTTTCCAGTGGAACCAGCAACAACCCTAAAGCTTCCCTCGCCCTGTAAGCGCCGCCGGTTGTTCTAGGCATCAGCTATCTTATGCGCTCCATGAGAAGTCACCAAACGATGCGAGGAAAGGAGCTTACAGGTCAGGTGCGTGCGTACGCGAAGCAGCAGCGATATGGATGCTGCTCTTCTTCAGCTCGGCAAGCACGTCAGGGACTTCACGGTAGAACGCGAGTTCGGTGCCGTGTCTGTCATAACGAACATGGATGAGGAATTTCGAAACAAGAGCTTAGGTGAAGACTGTCAAGTTGAACATACCGGTCGTACAAGGTGTTAACGGCGTCTCCTTTCCGTTTGATGGGAGGAGTGAGATTATTCTGCGTGATGGATTTTAGCAGTCGTTGCGGACGGAAATAAGTACACGGAACTTACATATATACAACAATCCCAGAGGGTGTAACTACCGATCAATTCCGCGCAGTCAGCACAGTGATCTACATGTTGTGAAACTATTGCGGAACTGACTCTAAATCAAAGCACACAAGCTGTAAGAGGTTGAACCTGTTAGCGATGCCGGCCAGACAACGCGAAGGGTGAACATACCTTGGGCATCCTGTCCGCTGTTGGGTTCTTGGTGTCTGTGTGTTCTGCCGGGTTCACCATGTTGGGAAAATGAGGGTTGGAGGGGTCCTCAAAGTGTTGTGGTGCGCTGGAGACGTTACTCTCGTGAACTGAGAGCGTTGCCACGCGCACACAAGAAGATCAGTCTTGGATCTGATAGTTGTGTGGGGGAATACATCTCAGGATTAAGTTTGCCTCTTCTGCCCATCAATCCTTTTATTTATATTCCTGCTACGAGATTGATGGCCGGTAAACAATGAAACACGGCGAACAATAGAATACTTGGGAGGTCGTGAGTGGTGGCTGAAGTGTCGGGTATCACGTGTCATCTGTCAAAGGACAACAGTTACCTGCACTTGTATTTAGCCCAACCTTGCTTGAGTTGGGCAGGAAACTAATAATGATGCTGGGCGCCTGATTCGGCATCGCTCGATCGCAATTCCGCCAGCCCGCCGAGGAGGACAGTGTTTCAGGAGCTGTTTCAGGTTGTTGTCAACGAAGCGATCAGCAAGCACGCTTGGGCGGAGGACAGGCCAGGACGGCTCTACTCCTTCTGCGCTGAACGATGAGCACATCCTTCAGCCCGAGAAAATCTTTCGGAAGTCGAACTTCCTCTCGCGCGCCCAGTCGGGTCGGCAGCCGTCGGCCTTCTTTAGCAGCGTTCGTACGATGCTGTCGTCCGCATCCGTTCCAGCACCGCAGCAAACAACAGGCGAGGGGCTTCGCGCGATCATAGGACATGACCTAAAGTTGCCTGAACCTGCTCCTCGACCTTCTACAAGCTTGTCTACAAAGCCTGCCGTTGGCAGATGAACGATTACTGGGCGAGGGCATCATGAATGGAATCATGCGAGCGAGGTATTATATGCGGTCGCGGAGTGATCAATGTCCCTGAAACTGGATCTGTCCACCGGAAATATGGGCAGCGGCAGTGTGCCATACATGTAAATGGGCCGCTAGGCTTTCAGATAGCAATCATTTCGTATACGTTCTAATAGCGATACTAAGGGAGGGGAGTACGTCTCGATACAGAGCAACTTTACCGCAAAAAAAGGGGAAAGGTATAATTGCCTTTTAACCTTTCATCTCTAGATCTCATCTATCTATTTTCCATTCCGCTTCCGCCATTCAATGACACCTTTGTTGAAGGTGCTTCTATCCACGCCGTTTCGGACAAGGTGCATGGTTACCCTACAAGCCATGCGAAGACAGATCAGCGACCGGAAAGGAGAGCAAGAGACAGGGCGAGGGAAGGAGGAAGATGCGAACTTACCCGAGTTGCTCAACTTCCTTGTTCCTGGACTCGTCGTCAAAGAACAGCATCTCTGAATAGGGAATCCCTGTTTTTGCGTGTATTGATTTAAAGTGGCGGAGTTTAGACCCTGGAAAGAAGAGGAAGATGAGTGACGGATGAGAATATGGAGATGTTGGGGAGCATACCAGGGTATATTTCCATCTGTCACAAGGAAGCGATGATGATGAGTACGAGAAGTGACGCAGCAGCTCGGCACCGAGAAGGGCAGACTCACAGTCTGAAAGAATGTGATTGCCTTTGCTATCTTGGAGGACCCCTTTTCCAGTGGAACCAGCAACAACCCTAAAGCTTCCCTCGCCCTGTAAGCGCCGCCGGTTGTTCTAGGCATCAGCTATCTTATGCGCTCCATGAGAAGTCACCAAACGATGCGAGGAAAGGAGCTTACAGGTCAGGTGCGTGCGTACGCGAAGCAGCAGCGATATGGATGCTGCTCTTCTTCAGCTCGGCAAGCACGTCAGGGACTTCACGGTAGAACGCGAGTTCGGTGCCGTGTCTGTCATAACGAACATGGATGAGGAATTTCGAAACAAGAGCTTAGGTGAAGACTGTCAAGTTGAACATACCGGTCGTACAAGGTGTTAACGGCGTCTCCTTTCCGTTTGATGGGAGGAGTGAGATTATTCTGCGTGATGGATTTTAGCAGTCGTTGCGGACGGAAATAAGTACACGGAACTTACATATATACAACAATCCCAGAGGGTGTAACTACCGATCAATTCCGCGCAGTCAGCACAGTGATCTACATGTTGTGAAACTATTGCGGAACTGACTCTAAATCAAAGCACACAAGCTGTAAGAGGTTGAACCTGTTAGCGATGCCGGCCAGACAACGCGAAGGGTGAACATACCTTGGGCATCCTGTCCGCTGTTGGGTTCTTGGTGTCTGTGTGTTCTGCCGGGTTCACCATGTTGGGAAAATGAGGGTTGGAGGGGTCCTCAAAGTGTTGTGGTGCGCTGGAGACGTTACTCTCGTGAACTGAGAGCGTTGCCACGCGCACACAAGAAGATCAGTCTTGGATCTGATAGTTGTGTGGGGGAATACATCTCAGGATTAAGTTTGCCTCTTCTGCCCATCAATCCTTTTATTTATATTCCTGCTACGAGATTGATGGCCGGTAAACAATGAAACACGGCGAACAATAGAATACTTGGGAGGTCGTGAGTGGTGGCTGAAGTGTCGGGTATCACGTGTCATCTGTCAAAGGACAACAGTTACCTGCACTTGTATTTAGCCCAACCTTGCTTGAGTTGGGCAGGAAACTAATAATGATGCTGGGCGCCTGATTCGGCATCGCTCGATCGCAATTCCGCCAGCCCGCCGAGGAGGACAGTGTTTCAGGAGCTGTTTCAGGTTGTTGTCAACGAAGCGATCAGCAAGCACGCTTGGGCGGAGGACAGGCCAGGACGGCTCTACTCCTTCTGCGCTGAACGATGAGCACATCCTTCAGCCCGAGAAAATCTTTCGGAAGTCGAACTTCCTCTCGCGCGCCCAGTCGGGTCGGCAGCCGTCGGCCTTCTTTAGCAGCGTTCGTACGATGCTGTCGTCCGCATCCGTTCCAGCACCGCAGCAAACAACAGGCGAGGGGCTTCGCGCGATCATAGGACATGACCTAAAGTTGCCTGAACCTGCTCCTCGACCTTCTACAAGCTTGTCTACAAAGCCTGCCGTTGGCAGATGAACGATTACTGGGCGAGGGCATCATGAATGGAATCATGCGAGCGAGGTATTATATGCGGTCGCGGAGTGATCAATGTCCCTGAAACTGGATCTGTCCACCGGAAATATGGGCAGCGGCAGTGTGCCATACATGTAAATGGGCCGCTAGGCTTTCAGATAGCAATCATTTCGTATACGTTCTAATAGCGATACTAAGGGAGGGGAGTACGTCTCGATACAGAGCAACTTTACCGCAAAAAAAGGGGAAAGGTATAATTGCCTTTTAACCTTTCATCTCTAGATCTCATCTATCTATTTTCCATTCCGCTTCCGCCATTCAATGACACCTTTGTTGAAGGTGCTTCTATCCACGCCGTTTCGGACAAGGTGCATGGTTACCCTACAAGCCATGCGAAGACAGATCAGCGACCGGAAAGGAGAGCAAGAGACAGGGCGAGGGAAGGAGGAAGATGCGAACTTACCCGAGTTGCTCAACTTCCTTGTTCCTGGACTCGTCGTCAAAGAACAGCATCTCTGAATAGGGAATCCCTGTTTTTGCGTGTATTGATTTAAAGTGGCGGAGTTTAGACCCTGGAAAGAAGAGGAAGATGAGTGACGGATGAGAATATGGAGATGTTGGGGAGCATACCAGGGTATATTTCCATCTGTCACAAGGAAGCGATGATGATGAGTACGAGAAGTGACGCAGCAGCTCGGCACCGAGAAGGGCAGACTCACAGTCTGAAAGAATGTGATTGCCTTTGCTATCTTGGAGGACCCCTTTTCCAGTGGAACCAGCAACAACCCTAAAGCTTCCCTCGCCCTGTAAGCGCCGCCGGTTGTTCTAGGCATCAGCTATCTTATGCGCTCCATGAGAAGTCACCAAACGATGCGAGGAAAGGAGCTTACAGGTCAGGTGCGTGCGTACGCGAAGCAGCAGCGATATGGATGCTGCTCTTCTTCAGCTCGGCAAGCACGTCAGGGACTTCACGGTAGAACGCGAGTTCGGTGCCGTGTCTGTCATAACGAACATGGATGAGGAATTTCGAAACAAGAGCTTAGGTGAAGACTGTCAAGTTGAACATACCGGTCGTACAAGGTGTTAACGGCGTCTCCTTTCCGTTTGATGGGAGGAGTGATATGAGTCTATGTAATGGATTTTAGCAATCGTTGCGGACGGAAATTGGGTATACGGAGCTGACATCTATCCAGAGATCCCAGAGTGTGTAACTACCGATCATTTCCGCGCAGTCAGCACAGTGATCTACATGTTGTGAGACTATTGCGGAACTGACTCTAAATCAAAGCACACAAGCTGCAAGAGGTTGAGCCTGTTAGCGATGCCAGCCAGACAACGCGAAAGGGTGAACATACCTTGGGCATCCTGTCCGCTGCCGGGTTCCTGGTATCTGCTTGTTCTGCAGGGTTCACCATGTTGGGAAGATCAAGGATAGAGGGGCGCTCAAAGTGCTGCGGTGCGCTGGAGACGTTACCTGCACTTGTATGTATCTAGCCCAAGCTTGCTCGACGCCCCGCCACTGCTTGGGCGGGAAAATAATGATGCTGGGCGCCTGATTCGTCATCGCTCGATCGCAATTCCCGCCAGCCAGCCGAGGAGGACGATGTTTCAGGTTGTGGTCACCGAAGGAGACCTCACAAGATCAGCGCGCACAGCCCAGGACATCTCTACTCCTTCCCCGCTGAACGATGAGCACCTCCTTCAGCCCGCGAAAATCCTTTGCATCACCAAGTCGGAGTCGGACGTCCTCCCGGGCGCCCAGTCGGGTCAGCAGCCGTCGGCCTTCTTTAGCAGCGTACGATGCTGCCCCCGTCTCGGCAGCTGACAGCGTGGCACTCTTGACAGACGCAAGCAACTTTCAGGATCTACCATCAGTCAGTTGTTGAGAATTTCTCTCTGACGGCCCAGTGCCGAATGATAGAGCTGACCTTCCGCGGTGACTGGCCCGAGCAGACAGATCCCTTGACGAGCTTACTGGTACGATATGTTCCGAATGGTGTGACCCCAAGGCACAATTCAGCGGAATGGCGAGGGCGATCGTTGGAGGAACTCGTGGTAGGTACATGATAACAGGAGAAGTCGTCACTCCTTCGCTAACGGTCGAGCGACTTGATGCGGGTAGACAACGGGATCCTGGAGAGCTGTAGCAACCTATGCAAGGGATATGTTGATTAGCAGATCCCATACAGAGGTCGCTGATATCCTCGAAGTACGTACTTGAGGCCCTGTCTCATCTTAATTCTTACAGACACAGGCATCGCTGAACCCTGCTCTTGACGATGTCGCATCACACAGCTCTGGCATATACGCCTCCATGCCCTTCTCCGACTACAACTCGTCAATCTACACACGCGCGAACTAGTCACCCTCGACCGCCACCTCTCCCGTCTACCTAATGAAATGGCTTTGCAGACCCCCTTTGAAATTGAAGTTTTCCGTGCAAAGATGCAGGATACAGCTACGACGGCGGCGCATAGCGGGCAACGAGGAGCGCCGCTTTTGGCGCTTATGAGAAAATGTCAGCTGCGTGCGAGGTCCGAGCTGGATGAAGAGGAAAGACAGGTATGGCGCGGGAGGTCGACCAGTGTTGGGATGCTCGTCGTCGGCTCGCTCGTCGAACGCAAGGTGAAGCTTCTCGTTAGAGTCCCGCGTTGTCGGCCGTTTCTAACGATTTCTTATGCTGTTTGATCGAAAAAAATAAACAGGAATATGTAACGGCTTTAGGGGTCTTAGATGGGATCTCGCTTCCTTCCGCTAACGAAGAGAAACACCAACATGCAACAGTGCAGATTCAAATGGTGCGGTTTTTGATACATCTTTCACTTGGCACTTTACACCACGCACAGACTTTACTGGAGGAAATGAGCAACGACACCTCAGTCACTACCGACGTGATGAAACGTGTGCTGGGTGGATTGTTAAGGACTTGCCAAGGGCGCTTCAGCGACGCTCAAGGATCCGCTCCGTTAGAGGGGCAGGAAACGAAGAGGCTGGATATGGTGGTAGCGAATAATGAAGCTGTTGCTCTGCTATCCAACGGAGAGTTGTCCGAGGTACGTATTGGGCCTCCATCGTTCGTTCCTCGTAGCATCGGTATGAAACTGATTTACATACCAATGGAAGGCCGTCGCTCGACTGAGAACAGCAATGGAGAGCCACGAGCCAGACTGTTACTCCGAGCCATACATATTCAACCTTGTAAGCATTCCCCTTGCCCGCTTACTACTTACATTCAAGACAATCAGGATTGATATCATTATCCCGATGTCAGGCGACGCTGTACGAGTTAGACGGGGGATCCGCACTACACAACAAGGTCAAGGTTTTGGAAAATGCAGTGCGAGCTACCGGAGACTTGATCAAGGTAAGCAGGGCATGCACCCGCGCATGTATTGACGAGCGCGCGCGCGCGCGATGGAAAGCGACTGATGCAACTTCTCGCAGCCTGGGGCATTTAAACTCATATGATAATTTACCTCGGAGGAAGCAAGGGGGAGGATACGTATGTGGGATGACTGGGAGGTCGTAATCTATGCAATATTAGGATAGGAAATAGCCCTCAGAACAGAACTTGCCTATAGTCCTCGGTCGCGGCGCGGACAAGTGGAGGTCGGTGGGGTGCGCGCCGACGCTCGTCGACCCCGTGTACCGTCAATTGTCATGTAGTCCCTTTGCAGCAAGTTGTGGCTGTGAGCGTCGTAGCGGCAGCGTACAGACTCAGTTGATAGGGAACTCGTGAGATCAGAGGAGCTCCCGCGTAACCCAACGAACCTGTTCCGCCACTTCGCAACGGGAAACGTTTCCCGTGCCACACAGCATGGCCTCCCTGCCACCGCCCTTCGTGCCCTCGTCCGCATCCGTTCAAGCACCACAGCAAAAGTTCAACTATGCACTCACCATTAAGGCTCCTACTCCCAGCAACCCTGGAATGTCCGCTCCGCCCCAACAAAAGCAAGGGGCCGCTTCAGGGGACACGACGCAACGGTTGTGCAGGAATGTGCTGATTTACGGGAGTTGTCGGTTTCAAGATAAGGGATGTGTGTATGCGCATACTTTGGGCGAGGACGAGGAAGCATCAAAGGCCCAGGACGTGGAGCCGGTCGCCCAGTGAGTAGAGAACTGAATGAGTTCCTGTAGTGCTCAGGACATTAACCCATCCCCTCAGGAATAACGGCGAATCAACACCCTCGACACCGACGGCTGGATTCTCCTTCTCCAATACATCGTCAGCACCCATCTTCAAGCCGGGAAACAAAAAGTATCTTCCTGCTGCTTTTACTCCTGCCGGCGCTCCGAGCAGTGAGGCTGGAACACCAGGAGCAGCAGTACTAGCAGCAGCAGCAGTAGCGAGCGCGAATCCCGGATTGGGAAGAGTTGGGTTCAGCACGGATTCGTTGGCTGCGCCTGCCTTTGTACCGAGGTAAGCTGTCCACGAACTCATTCAGGATGTTCTCTCCCTTATATAGCTTCATCCATGTCTTTGCCAATCATAGAAACGTCTCTCAAGGCTCCCCTTCCACGCAACACGCCTCAGCTGTCTCTGCTCCGGCCGCAGCCGCATCCCATCACGGAGACCTGCAAACAGACAACTTCTTCTCCCCCCTCGCTGTTCCGTCCTCTTCCCTGACAGGTCCTCCACCGGGAAGTCTTGCGTCGCCCAGCATCGCGCGCAAAGTCGACGTATCTACGCCCGGACTCGTCGATGGGAATGGCATGCGAGGTTCTACGGCTGCCAATGCCACGGGTACTGCAACTACCGGTCCCCCGGGGGTAGGTGCTCAACCTCCAACGTTTGTGCCGTATGCAGCGGGCAACGAGGTCATGAGCTTGTCGATGATGAGTCATGATGCCTCGATGAGGGATGTCGCTGGAACCGTGGAAAAGCCATTGTTTCCGACGGATACAAGAGTGGTAGGTTGCACCCTTTATTATGCGCTTGGTCTTGTTCTCATGACTGCTAGCTGACGACTTTTCTTTTTCAAGCTCGATCACCACCTATACACCACTCCGCTCCCGCATACCGCCAACCTGCCCCAAACCCATCTTCCGCTACACAACTTTTTCCTTCCCCTCGATTTGTATACATTCCTCCACGAGCGTACTGAAGCCAAGCTGTTTACTGCCTCTGCCGACGCTTCATTGCCGGCAGAATTGCACGTGTACCATTCCTTGCACGAGCTAGTTCCCGATGCCACTCCGGCGGAGAGGAGTCCGAGGGTATTTGGATATGTGAGTGATGTTTACCGAGCTAAATGTAGACTGGACGGAAGGCTCTATTGCCTCAGGAGGATTGAAGGTGCGTTTCTTACTGTCAAACGATTTTAACACGGACAATTCAGCTGATGTCCGGGGGAAACAGGGTTCAAACTCGGCAAAGAGGCTGCATTCAGCGTGCTCGACAAGTGGCGCAGAATCCGACACCCCAATATCGTTTCCGTGCGGGAGGCATTCACCACGCGACTCTTCAACGATGCTTGTAAGTCCCCACTGCCATGTCGTCCATCCAGATGCTAAATCTTTCGGTTTTGCGTCATAGCCGTTGTATTTGCGTACGATTACCATCCAAAGTCCAAAACGCTGTATGAAGAACACCTCTCAAGTGGTCCCACCGCACCAGGACAACCGTTTGCAGGCATATCTGAGCGGATCCTCTGGAGCTATTTAGCCCAGATCAGTAATGGATTGAAGGCAATTCATACGGCCGGTTTGGCTTGTCGTACAGTCGAGCCTACGAAGATCCTTCTAACAGGCAGGAATAGGTATGTGCGAGGCACGGAGCTAATAATAGAATTCATGGCTTACCCGTGTATCTACAGGGTGAGGTTGAACTGCTGTTCTATATTTGATGTATTGACACACGACAGCACCGTGAACAATATCGCTTATCACGTAAGTGCAAAGCTCAGTGCATGGTTCTTTAATGCAAGGACTCACTTCTCGTACCATGTCATCTTCTAGCAACAAGATGATCTGCTCAACTTTGGCAAACTCTTGATTTCGCTCTGCTGCGGGTCCACGGCGGCTGTTCATGCCTTGCCCCCAGCACTGGACCATATCGAGGCAAATTATTCACCAGATTTCAAACTCATTATCATGTATCTCATTGGAAAGCCGGGCCCAACGAAGAACATTGATGATATACTGGTAATGATGGGTCCAAGGATACTGAATGAATTTGATGCAATGCAAAAGTATGTCTCTCGTCAAGACGTTACGAGAAAAGTATGCTAACGCGTTCTGCTTTCTGTAGTTATGCCGATAGTTTGGAGAGCGGGATGGAAGCCGAACTTGAGAATGGAAGAATCGCAAGGCTGCTCATCAAGCTTGGATTCATCAATGAACGGCCCGAGTGAGTGATATATCATGAATCTTCACCTTGTGAGAAGTCTTGGCTCAAACAGACGTGGTCTCACCTTGCGTAGATTTCAGCAGGACACGCGGTGGTCAGAGACGGGTGATCGGTGAGTCAATCTACTGGCTTGAATCTGGACAATGAGTTAATAACAGTCTCTTGCGCTCATGCTCAGCTACGTACTCAAGCTGTTCCGAGATTACGTGTTTCACTCGGTAGACGAAATAGGTAACCCGGTGATCGATTTGACCCATGTCCTGGCCCACCTCAACAAGGCAAGTTTCCGTGTTTGACTTCGCATCACAGCACAGCCGCTGATGTGCATAATCTATAGACCGATGCATCGCTCGACGAGAAGATCATGCTGGTAGCACGCGACGACCAGAGTTGTCTTATCGTGTCGTACAAGGATATCCGAAAAGCCATTGACATGGCGTACATGTAAGTCTGCTCGTTTCGTGATACGGAATTAAGATCCGCATGTTGATGCTGTCGCTCGGTATAGGGAACTGCTGCAGAACTCAGGAGTGATCCGGTAAAACGTAGGAACCGCTGGAAAGGTTGGGTTGTAATAAACGAAACCTCAGAAAAAAATAATGAAAGCCATTTTGTCATTGCGATAGTGTGCAGTCCTCGAGTTACGAGTAAGGCAATAGACCAAGAGAGCCAGACGCTGCATATAACGTTGCCCACACCGAGACCGCTACTACTCCAAGATGACAGAATGTTAAGTAGTTGCTAGCTAAACGCGCTTCGCGTGTTTACTGTACACGATCACCGGGCTCTTGATGTCTCAGATGATCATCAAAGGTCAAGACACATTCTGACCATTTCATCCATCTAGCTCACCAGCTTCCAACAGCGTCACCATCATGCCACCCCTGTAAGATGCTCGACTACACCCCCACATCATCCTCCAGCTTGGGCGGTCGTGTGCGCACCTCGTCGGCGTCCGGCAGCACACCATTTCATAATGCCTCCTCTTCACACTCAGGCCTCCTTCCACCTATGTTCGACGCACAGCCAGAGGAACTCGTACTTGCGCTGTACGATTACTCACCTGCACCGACGAGCACAAAAAGCTACCTCTGTCTGACGTTTGAAGCGGGCGACCGAATCAGGGTACATTCGAAGGATGCAAGTGGTTGGTGGGACGGAGAGTTGTTGGTGGGAGATTCGGTTGCGGTAAAGAGGGGATGGTTTCCAAGCAACTTTGTGAGGGAGTATGACCCTGGTCTGTTCGCTATAGAGACGGTGAGTTCCCATTGAACCCGCTGTTCCACATCAGCTGCTAAAGGCCTCCTGCGTAGAACGAAAATGATGAAGAACGCGATAAGCGGTACTCGTCAACTGCTACTGATCGTAGTTCGTATCAATCCGCAACGTCCCGTGCCTCCTCTTCGTATGCCCCATCTCAACAGCGTATTCATGATTCCATCTACTCTCACTCATCTTCCGAACATGGAGATACGGAAAAGAACAGACTGTCGATGACCAGTATGGGAAGATCTGTTTCGGATTCACCTTCTTCGAGAAACCAATATCGCAATTCGCTGGATGACCATCAAGCTGAACTCGGCGAAACGATGCTTCCAATCTCTCAAGCTCTTACACTCGTCAGGAGCGCCATCATAGGACACAAATACGCACATATCCAACCGTCAATCGCCTGTGTTATTTCTGCCATTCGGTCACTGCTCAGCGTCACAAACTGCTTGCAGCGAGAGTCCCCTTTGCTCGCAGAGTTCCCTATATTGGGAAAGATGAGGAAAGCGATCATGGCGAATCTTGCAAAGCTTGTGGCATTGGCGCGTAATACGGCGGATACGATCCAAGATCAGTTGGATCAACACCTCGCCTCTGCGGGAGAGGATGATTCAGATCAGTATTACGGTGTCGCTCACGGTGGTCCAAGTGAAGCCGAGCTGCAAGCAATTCTCGAAGCAGGTCAAGTCATCTTCACCGACGTCCAGAATTTCTTGGTTGCGCTCGTAGGCTGTGGCATTCCTCGTCCGCAACCCAAAGAGGTGGCATCTTCCGGGACATCTGGGTCCTCTGCTGGAACTGCAGCGCTGGGACAACATTTCCATAACGATTCACGAGCGACGATGGGCAGTCGGACATTCTCTGATCGTATGGCAGGAAAGGGCGCCGCCCTGCACCTTGAAGAGAGATATCAGTCAACAACGGTAAGCGAGAACCACCAATATGGCGGCGCATCAAGATCAAGTCCATCAAAGCAGAGAGATCAAGAGTTGCCGAGAAGAGAACGCGCAGCATCAGCTATGCAGGCAAGGAGTATGGGCGATATGCGCGCCACGGAGACACATCGGTCCAATTATCCCGCATCACTTGGTGGAAACCGGCTGCAAGGATCCTTGCTAGGGGTACCTTTATCAGCCGCCACCACCCCATTCTCATCTCAGGCTTGGGATACAAAGGGAAAGAATGAGCTCTCTTGGAAATACCCTGTGGTACAGGGCTCTGCATCAGCGGCGATGGAGAGATCGTCTTCAACCAGTTCCACCTTAAGCGAACAGTTTTTTGAGATGACTACGGGTCATAGGGGATCTATTTCCTCCGCCTCATCCACTACTTCTTCGGGCATCTCAGCATCCGGCTCAACAGCCTGCACTTCAGCCATCATCTCTCCTTCAGCGACAACCGCCCTTCCCCTCCTTCCAAATGGTCGTATAAACATCGCTGCTGCCGTGCGCACGACTCAGGACGCTTTCAGCTCGACAATGGCTGCGTTGATTGGCCATGTCCAAGTACACACTGTGGCCTCGCATCCCAGTTCACATGCACATATCATCGACTTGGCGCGCGAAGGAATTGACCGTGTCAAGGATTTGTTGGTTCTCACGGACAGTATCATGCGCCAGTTCACATCGTCCTCCTCGCCACTGTCGTCCAACTTTTCCGTCATACGTAACGGAACGCGTTACA